>NCSJ02000248.1:0-63376 GCA_002812745.2 Scytalidium lignicola
CCAGCTAACCCGATGGTCGGCAGCGGCAGGTCCNGGGGGGGTGTGCCTGGAGCAAGCAAGCAAAACAAACCAAAATCGCCGGTGTTGTCGTACTGGTCAAGTCGTACGGTAGTCCAGCNACGGTTGACGGCGGGAATAGGGGGACGAATGGCAGGAAAAGGAAAACGGTGGCGGATTCTACAGTACAAGTCAATCTCCCTTGAAGTCAATGTGGTTGAAGAAAGTTTTGATTATTGGGTTTTACGACATTCTACAGTTGGGGCTGGCTGGATTGCACGTGAGAAGTTACTGTACAGTAAGCGGCCCCGTCGTCCCACTGCAGCGTATAAAATCAGATTCCCCGTCAATACTCTTCTACAGTACATGTAGTTCTGTACAAGTAAGTAATAAAGATGTTTTGAACCAACCGCGTATTTCCGCTGCTTTGCCACCTTTCTCTTTCCCCGGATCTAAATACCCGTGATACTGTAAGATAAAAGACGAGGGGAGGGAGGGGGCGAAGTTAGCCAGACCCGGGTAGCGGCCACGGCACCACAGCCCATGACGCACGAGCAACCAAGACCGGATCTGATAAGTTGGATGACAGCATCGGAAGTCATGCTGAAGAATCGCAGTGCGGCACAAGTACAGCATACAGTAATGCAGTAACACAGTAACACAGTAGAATTCAAAAGAATGCTTTGCTAAGACTGCAGTAATCCATTCGATTTGCAAATGCTGAATCAATGCTGTAGTGGTATTAGTACAGTAATAACAGTAATAACAATAATACAGTAATGCACCTTGTCGTGTTGTCAAATAATAAGCATCCGGGGAATTTGATTAATTAAATTACGGTCCAGTAACAGTACACGACAAGCATCCAAGTATCCAGAAACTCCACTCTCGTTCCCCATCTCCCGCTGCCCATGCGAGTCGACGTGGTTGTGTGCGCATCGAAAAAGCCGCAACTGCCGTCCAGCAACCACTTTTCCTTACTCCGTACGTCCTTTCTCTTCCCACTTGTCCCACCTGCGCATCACGCGATTCCTAATTCCGATGGGGCCATTTCACCTTGCCGCTCCTCCCAGAAACTCTCTTCTTGCAACGATTATCATCAAGGTCAATCTTATTGCGGAGAAGAAACACACGAGTCGAGTTGTCAAGTTGTCGAAGCAACTGTTCGGGTTCGGGAACAGAGCCTTGTACTGTACGAGACTGCCAGACCGACAGACGGGACCATGTGGTTCGAGTCAGCACCTGAGATTATCCTCCTTTTATTTTTGATCTGTCGATCGATCTGATCTGATTTGATTTGATTTGATGGTCGAGGCCCCTGTACTGTACTGTACCACAGTACTGTAAAGGCGGTATCCCTTTTTGCGTATTTTTTCCCAATCTGGAACCCGGAACCTCGAACCTGGGACTTAGAACCCGGGACCTGGCCCTGGACCTGGGACATCAGCCGCGATAATTACTTCTCTCCTTTTTTTCTCTTCTTCTCATCTTTCGTCCTCCGGTTTCATAAACAAGACCGTAATCTCCCGAAATCAAAACTCGGTCCGCTCAATGGTAATCCTACACGAATCCGAAGAAAAAGGACTCGTTTCATCGTAAAGGACAGACAGCAGCCCAGCTTGGTAACAAAACAGCCACGCCCAAGAGATGCACGACAAAAGTGTCCTGTACTACCAGTCCTAACCTATTTAGTACACATACATACATATTGTAAACGACCTCTAGCTCTAGCCTCTAGGTGCATAACACATCAGACCCAAGAGAAAAAAAAAGCAAAAATGCCAGGCTGGCTGTGTGTGCCCACCTCCACTCCTCATTGGTCCAACCATGCCACCCGGCTATTCCAACCGATCACTAGCGTTGAATTTTAAGTTACATAATCTTATCAGATCATCTCGCTGGAACCCTATTCGGCTAGATGGTGAGGGGCCAGCTAAGCACAGCCCAGGAAAAGAATTATTCCCCAACGGATTGCTGGTTGGAAAGTCGGTAGTGCCGAGGTCGGAGGTGTAGAATGCGTGCTGGCTGGAGATTGCATATGTACTGTAGGAAAGGGGAAAGAAAGGAGAGGGCATGATTTATCCATGCATTCGGGACGCCTGCGTTGTTTTTGCTTGTCTTCTCGGGTCGTTGTTGGGAATTGTCGTTCGATTTTTTTTCTTTATTATTGTTGGTCTTCACCGTAGAAAGGGCCACGCCCCTGATGCTCCCGAGTTCAGTTCGGAAACCGTCGGATTGGTTATAGATGCACGGCGGGTGTGCATTTATATAGTTACCAGACAAGTATGCTTAGTCATCCCAACATAAAGCAGGCTATTTCCCCCTTCAACAATGAGCAGATAAAACACGCATAATTTCCAATGATCAAGTTTTAATATTCCAATGTACCGTATTGCATTGACGCACAGTAAACAGACTATCTAGGGGTTAACCACTTCTCTCTTGAATCCTACAATCAAAGATGTGGCTCCTTTCAAGGTTACATTTCCTATCCGTTCCACTCCCTGCAACTAGAGGCAATTCGCCAATCTTATCTCTCTGTGATGCTACAGTACTACTGCTTGCCGCTTGTCCATGCCTTTGCTGCTAATTGCTCAACAGCCTCATCTGCATGTTCCTCCTCCCCTTCTTCTACCTTCTTTATAACCTCCCACTCCAAAACATCTGCAATCTGACGAAACAACGTTGCAAGGCGGCGGTTTTGCTCTAGACGCGTTGCTTGATGCTGACGACGGATTCGAGTCTTGGTCTGCCTTGGGGCAGGCTCGGTAGTGTTGTCAGTGCTGGTGGGCACAGAGCGTCTAGTTGGACGGCTAGGAGCACGACGAGAAGACTCTGTTGTTATGATGGTGAGCTTTGTTTTATGAAAGTATCAAAAGCTTGTAAACTTACGAGTGCCAACTTTATTACTGCTTTTGTCGTTCTGCTTGTTGTTGGGATTGCTAGGAGGCACTTTGGGACTCTCAGGAGCAGCTTGACATCTACGTCGTCGGCTGCGACGTAAAAAAGCGGGAGCAGTAGAAGTAGTAGTAGCAGCAGTATCGCTCTCACTAACTGCTGCTCGATTTCGAAGGCCTCGAACATCATTGCTGTCAGTGCTCTACACGTATTGTAACCATGTGCAGATAAAAGTTCAACTTACGAAAGGAGCAGCGACTTCCTTGGTTATTGTAATGGCAATTAGAGCAGGCTCCCTTAAGCTGTCCAGCCACCGAGATACACTCGGGCCATACACCTGGCTTGCTTGCGCAGTTATCACAAGACGGACTGTTAACTTGGCCTGTCATGTATCCTAGACATGCTTCTATATTTGACTGCCATTTTGTGTTGAGTTTGCGACCCTTACGCACTGTGGACGGTCTCAACGGAGGAAGGCTAGCTAAATGCCGAATAGTTGCATTGGGATGAGTTGGAAGAGCTGGGAAGGAGATCGTAGTGCCTTCCATAGCTTTGGTTGTGGTAGGCGATGGTTTTGACATATTTTGTTTGGGTGTTGGAGGAATGAAAGTGAGTTGGGTAGCAGATCTCATATACGTTTCTTTTGCATTGTTATCAAAGGTGAACAACAACTCCTCATTTTATTCTCTACTTTTCTCCTTTATCGAATTCTCCATAAATTTCTCTCAAGCTCACGATTATCTTGCAGTAAGTCCTATTATACTCATCACATAATCAGGCTAGCAAATCGTCCCATCAATATATGTCAGGTTTCCTGTGTACTGGTCACGTGAAGTTAGGAGAAGGATAGGGGTCTGAGACCTAGCCGCTCCTTAGCTGCTGAGTCCCGTCTATAAAGAAGGGGATATCACCTTCTTTTTGACGGGGTCAGAGATCAATCTTTGTAATTAAGAGAACACAGAAATCCTAGAGCGAGTTTATACCTACTCAACTGCTACTTCACTGCTACCTATCTACTCTTCTCCTAGCCTACTGGTCTCTCTTCACTCTACGTACGAACGACCCTGACAATATATCCATCACTAGTAAAACATTTACCAGCCTCAAGGCTTTCGAACTTCTGTTTCAAAGAATGGGATACCCAGGACGTGTAATACCTCTAGACGACAACGCGGAGGATGGATCTGCTTTCTTTAAGGAATAGGAAAGGGATCTCGGTCCCATATCATTTGCCAATAACACCTCGATTTGAGTAATGTGTTTTACTAAAGTAGAGTCCCTAGAATCGCTAAAGCCACTTGATTAATATGCCGTCTTGAGATCCATGACGGTCGGAACTCATCGAGAGTGCTTGCGGAGACGGGTTCCGGAAAGTTTCTCCTCCAAAATATATTCTCCTTTTTAGCTTATCTGAGTGTCCAAATCCAAGAGGGGATATTTGAAGGTTTAGCTTCAAGGTTCATCCCTCTTACTCAATGATTCCCCTGACAAAATTAGGTCGAGCGACCGCAACTGCCACAATGCACATAAGCAGACGAAATAGAATATTTGACTATATTTAGTAGATCTAGACAACAATATATTGCCACCCATGAATAGGATATTAATGGAGTTGTGTAATGCGAAAGTAATTGTGTCACCCTATTTTCCCACTAGATCTGTGTATTGTCACGTAGCATCGCAGCAACAATCTCTTTCTCTTGACGGCGCAGAGTCTGGAATTGCTAGAGGGATAAATTAGATTTTACTAACGCTAAGGATATGGTATTTCTCGAAGGTAAATCCAATATGAAGTAGAGATAGATGTTTCATGGAGAGTGTTATCCACCTAAAATTCAGATGTCTAATAAAAAATCCTTGGCATGAGGTTGATAATGATCTAAGGTTCACTCTCGTAGTAGAGAAACCCAGAAGCCCCTGCAGATCAATAAATTACAATGATGTTTCGTGAATATTCTTTATTGAATAACTCAAAGACAAAGACAAAATATCTTAGTGTTGAACTTAATAAGACTGAATAAGCTCCCATCATTCTATTATATTGCCTCTCCGCTGTATCATGTCCGTAGTAAAATCAAATATTTACTCCTTATAAATTGGTCTTTAGTTAGAAGCATGATTACAACAGATGAAAAGCAGCGATGTTATCCTTCTGCGACTGTCGACTGTCGTGGTGTTAAAAGTTTAGATCTATATGTTCATTTTTGGACTAGCGCGCCGCTAACAGTATTTTCTGGGGTAAATCCACTCAGGCGGGAGCTAGTACCTTTGTACTCTAGCGAATCCACTTATTTATTTGCCTTCTTCCCCGCAGTGAGGGGCACGTGAGCTCATCCAAAGGTGATGTGTGGTGTCGTTTACCTTACGATCCCACAACCTCATCGCTGCCTCATCACTACTTCCTCACTTCTTCATCAAAGAGATCAGAGAAAGTTAAAAACTTGTCTAAAACTTTAATCAACTCAACCAAACTTCAATCATAGACTATTCACTAGAATACCTCTAAGTCTTCACTATGTCTGCAATTGAGAACTCAACCCCGATAATCAAGGTGTTATTCACACTGCATCCGGGTATGGATGCTATGGACTTCATCGGCCCTCTCGAAGTCCTCTCCCACGCCCGTCATGATATCAATGATGCCTGTAAGTTGCTATTCATTACATTCTCACGTGATGTCATGCCATCCTCCCCCTTTATTATATACCACTCCTGAAAACCAAGGGACTCCACTGATGCTCTCTGCTCTGTCACAGCTACCAAGGCATTTAAAACCTTCTTTGCTGCCGCTGAAGAGCACACGACTAGCTCTCAGGGCGCCTGCTTCCGCGCCCATATGGACCTCGAGGAAGCTCGTGAACGTCTTTCCGAGTTTGACATCCTGATCGTCCCCGGTGGCGGTGTAGAGGCGATCATAAAATCTAAAGGAGAACCACTAGGAATAATAAAGGCTTTCTCTGATCTCCAAAAGAAAGACCCCCGCAAGGAACGTACAATCATGTCCGTCTGCACGGGCAGTTTGTTCCTTGCTACCCAGGGTATTCTCTCTGGTCTTACGGCCACAACTCATCCAGACTATTTTGCCAAGTTTGAGAATATATGCAGTGAAGTTGCAATGCGAGATTTAGCCCCGCGTGCAGATGTAGTTGAGGAGAGATATGTGGTGAACAATCTCCGTTTTGACCTTGGTGATCCAGACGAGAATCCATACATCCGCAGAAAGTCGGATGCTAGACGACCTTCTATGGGAAGGAAGGGATCTAATGCATGGAAGGAGAGTAATGCCCGTAGGGAGAGCAACGCTCGTAGAGCGAGTTTGCGTCTTGGTGGGTTGAGAGTTATTACAGCGGGTGGCATTACTGCTGGCTTGGATGCCGCCCTTTATCTTGTTAGTATCATGGTGAGCGAGGAGGCTTCAGCGGAGATTACTAGAATTATGCAGTATACTTGGAATAAGGGAATTGTTGTTGATGGAATTGATATCTAAGGCGAATGGCGTATGGATGGGCCGTCGGGTTGTTAGAGTAGACTATTGCTGTCTTCTTGGCATTCGTCGAAAAGTGTAGCATGATTAACTACTACAACTTAGATTAGAGCAGTGAATAGGTTTTACAGATTATGGATGGTACGATGGTATGGTATAACACTAGCATTATTAGTTAGCTAGCTTGCTGAGCCTTTGCATGCGCTTGTGTATTCGTTTTCTGTGAAACCCTATCTTTCAAATGTCAGGACTCTACTTCTGTCCCTTCTAATAAACGCCAATATAATATCATAAATCTAGTCCTCTACCACCGCTTCCGGCCCCCTTAGATGGTGAGCCTCCATATTCGGTACTCACTTACCCAGGCTGTTCTGCAATCTGGAGATCCTGTGGATGTTTGAATATTTTTGGAGCCGTTCTTATCACACCTCCTATAAAGCATGCTAAATGTTATTTTCATGGCTCAAGTTCTATCGCATTATGAGGGCTTCTAGTACGCATATCACCAGAAATGAGGAGCGGCAGATTATCAAGGTTCTAGATTCGAAAGAGAATATTCTTTTTAGCAACTTTGATAAAAGTCTTGTATAGTTTGCAAGGCTGAAACAATAATCTTAAGAGGAGATATTGCTTCGGAAAATATTCATCCAAAGAATTGGTCATTCCGCCTGGTGTGAATAATATGTCTTTATCAAAAAATGCTGCCCCGGCATCGATGGTCACTGGTCATATCTCTGGCAACCTCGTCGAATTTTGACTCTTTTCGAACACGTGTGAGGTCCGTTGGACTACATCATAGAACTTTGGGCCTCCTATCAACTTGGCGAGTCTTGTAAGTTCGAGACTCAGCGAGCTTATTTCAGACACAAGCATGTTTGGTGCATATTGTGGCTTGCCGCTCATATGTCTAGGGCCATCAGTATGACTCTTGAACACTCATTATTCTTGGTGGTCAATTAAAGCAGCCAGCAACCCTCCTAGATATCTGATTGTGACTTCAGACACATTAATAGTCTTGGAGTTGGCCGTAAAGAAGCCAACATGAATAAGTGACGCTGCTGCTATCTCAAAACCTAACAGCCCTATAATCTATAACGTATCAAGAGCATCAATCAGCGATGCTACCCAACCGCTAAACAGATAACGCTGTTACTGGGGCTATTTCATCACGCAACTAGGCGTAGGGTGATATAATTTCCCAAGCTATGTACAAAACTTTCCTTTACTGCCTCAGCATAATTACCAGTCAGCAGAGGAATAGGTGAGATGAAGGGGAAATGATTAGGGAGTTTTGTCCACTTCCTACGTGCAAAGTTGGATGCACTTGGGACCGGGATGTCCATAATGCCCGCGTCCTGAACTTCCTCTTTTAAGCAGTAAAGGACCTATATATGTGTGTATTACGGACGTACTACAGTACACTTGTACATGACACAAAGAAAGAAATAAAGTAGGCGGAGGCTGCTGATCAGACAAGGATGCATCCCGAAGACTCGGCCCCTGCGCTAAGCAACCGACCGCCGCATTAATACAGTAGAACAGCCATGCCATGGTGGGGCGATGAGGCAACAGAAACACGTGATATACTCATGTTACCGTTCTTAGGGGGTGACAGGGAGAAGCGGTGTATGCGTGTCTGCAATTAGAGAGAAGCAATTTCTTGGGGCCTCAAGTGAAACTGAAAAGATGATCACGGCATCTTGTCTGAGGAATTAGAGACAGTAAAACATTGATGCTGAAACGCGTAAACCAAGTGTATTTCTGAAGGACCACCATCGCAAACATGATCTAGTCCGTTTCAGCCTAATCTAGCAAATCATTGAGCCCAGCTGCGTTTCCTCGATGCCTCGCCGCCAAAGCGCAAAGCAAGAACCGAACTACCTCCCACATCCTCACCGAGACCCCACTAAGAAAAGCGTAACATCTTATTTTTGCATCATGAGTTGGACAAACTCGTTGTCTATAAGCTGATTAGCAAGTGAATAAGACTGGGGAGTAATTTGACGGGATTGCATACAATCAATCCGTCCGTCACCATCCTGGTCGGCCTCTCTGATCATCTCATCAACTTCATCATCGGTCAGCTTCTCACCAATTGACGTCATGACATGGCGAAGCTCTGCGGCAGAGATAAAGCCATTGTTATCGCGATCAAAGACCTGCCGGATCATGTATTAGCATTCGCATTCGCATATTCATCGGTAACCCGGTTGAAGAAATAATATGAACCTTAAACGCTTCTCTGATTTCCTCCTCGGAGTCAGTATCCTTCATTTTCCTTGCCATCATAGTTAAGAACTCTAGGCCAGTGTTAGAAAAGAGTTCGTTTCGTTAGGTAAGTCCGTTAACTATGCGTACCTGGGAAATCAATAGTTCCATTGTTGTCGGCATCAACTTCGTTGATCATGTCTTGTAGCTCCGACTCAGAGGGATTCTGGCCAAGGGATCGCATGACCGTTCCCAGCTCTTTGGTGGTGATTTGTCCTGTAATTTAATGCGTCAGGCATATCCTCTTCCTCAGCCCAAACAACCCATAGCCTCACGTCTTCGGCTGGACAAACAATTTGACAGCAAGGCGGCAAGAAGTATTGAACCTTGTGTAAAACTAAAGCCATAGACCAAATCATTTGGGCCGAAGAGTGGCACTGGCAAGCAGCCTTAAATATTGTGGATGTACTAACCGTCACCGTCTTTATCCTACAGATTGGCGCGTGTTAGCAAGTGCGTTGTACGATCAGAAATACCATTTAATAAAAGAAAGGGAATCTACTCACGAAGAGAGAGAAAGCTTCCTTGAACTCGGAGACTTGCTCCTCAGTAAGAGAATCAGCCTGTTAGGTCACTCATTAGCTATCTACCATCCATACCACCCACCTCCTTAGATCAGGCAGGTCCAAGGGCAAAAAAAGAAGCCATGTCGTGGAGATAAACCAACCATGATGTGTTGAATAAGAGTAAATGGGAGCGACTGTTGTGTTAAAATATGCTGCGGTTTTCAGTCGAAAGCTTGTGTGATCGGGTTTGCAGAGATCGAGGGGCTCTGATGCTCAAGGTTGTGTGGGGGATTATGATTGCGATTCAGGTATTTGAGACATTACGGGCGGTGGGATGGGAAAAGGCGTAGTTAATAATTGCCTAAGGCATCAAGAAACTTAGAGCTTCAGGGACGACGACAACTGCCACCTTGTGCTTCAAAAGACGTTCTTATAAGATTCATTAATTACACCGATGAACCCTCTTTTGGAGATATTTGAGGGCCAAATCATTTGCTAGTGGAAAGATACCTAGTGTCCGCCATGTGGCGAGACCGCACAAACCTGTACCCTCTTATCTACACGGACTGCTCTCATCTCTTACTGACACGTTACTAGCTATATTTCCTACCGACAGTCATATGCACATCACCCAGCAAAGAAGCCGAAGTATTCAAGCGCGACCGGCAATGGCTACACAGATACCATTGGCGGCGCTTCTGAGGAACGTCGGGGTCTTATGTCCGCCGGCGCATTCGAGGATGACGGAGATGCTGTTATAGAAATGGATTTATTGCCTCCTCGATGGGCTGACATCAGTGATGAAGTTACGGAGCTTCTCACAGATATTGCTAGAAAGTCTCAGAAATTGGAGAAGCTACATCAAAAGCATGTACTACCAGGATTCGACGACGAGGATGTGAAAAAGGCTGAAGAGAGCGAGATCGAGCGCCTAACCCAAGAAATTACGAAAGGCTTCCATGATTGTCAGAAATGTATTCAGAGGGTGGAGCAGATGGTGAGGGAATCAAATTCCCAAGGTTCGATATCTCGGGCAGAGGAATCAATGGCTAAGAATATACAAATATCTCTTGCTGGCAGAGTACAAGAAGCCAGTGCTGGTTTCAGGAAGAAACAGAGCGCTTATCTAAAGAGTGCGTTATTCCTAGAAGTTCCAGCACCTGAACGTTTCTAATTGGCTTATAGAACTTCGTGGTCTTGGTGGAATGAACATTCCCGTCGAACGAGTCTCGACGCCGCTCTATAGCAATTTTACCGACCCATCTCTTATGGAGTCCGACGCGGATAAGTCATATTCGCAATCTACACTACAACAAACGACACAAATGCAGCTCACATCAAACGATGCTGCTATTATGCAGAGAGAGCGAGAAATAATGGATATAGCGCAAGGGATCATCGAATTGGCGGATATTTTTAAGGAGTTACAGGCGATGATAATTGATCAAGGAACAATGCTCGACAGAATAGATTATAATGTGGAAAGGATGGCGGTAGACGTTAAGGCTGCCGATAAGGAATTAAAGGTTGCTTCTGGGTATCAGAGAAGGGGTACTAAACGTAGGATCATTTTATTATTGATCCTGCTAGTTGTAGGGATGATAATTCTTCTTGTGGTTAAGCCGAAACGGCATAGGGATCATGTAGAGGATACCGGTAATGTAACACCACCATGAACTTCCCTCTTAAAGGGAGCTAATCGTTTGTCTATCGCTACTTGTCTGGCACAAGGGTCTGATTTAAAAAAGATATTAAAAAATAATGGCAATATTCGCCATAGTTAATTGACCAATGAAACAGACAAGAAAGGATAAAATCAGTCCTGATAGCAGGTTTGGTAGCAGTGAAAATACAAAAATACGGCACATTAACTTCCAATGATGTCGCTGATGTCAGAGAAGTTGACGATCAACGATCCAGACCGAATTTCTCGCTTGTTCAGGTGGGGGAGCTAAAAACAGAAAGTCGCGTCGTCGCGTCTGGAGCTTCAACCTCTTAACCACATCCCAACCTCTCAGCACACCACATCATCAAACCAGGATGCGATAGAGAATCTTACTTTCACAATATAGATAAACTATTGCCTTTGTTTGGCAATTATGCCTCGACCAAAGCGCACAAAAGTTGCGCCTTCCGCACCCGCACCGCGCATTCGAAAACCCGCAAAAACTGCCCCCATGCGCAGTGTAAAAACGAAGGCTCGAGAACCATCTTTTGACTCTTTATATGATGCGAGTGATAGAGGAGAACATGAGGTAGCACAGAAACGGCCTCTTAAGAAGGCCAATCAAATAGAACGTCGTGGGTTGGCAGCAGAAATGGGAAGTCAGGAACTAGACACCACACGTGTGCCGGCAGAGAGTAAACTAGGCGGAGAGACTACCCAAGGGCAATCGCCCAAGGAGGCCGTTGTGGATCCGATAGATGACGAGAGTTTGAGTTTGGGAAATCTTGACGCGTCCAGCAGCGATGTTGAAGTTGGCAGAAGGGAGAGGAACACACCTGGCATGGATAGCTCTTTAATGTCAATTGGGAATTTCAGAAGGAGACCTCGGCAGCCAAGTATACTTGGTCGTACAGGAAGAGGTAGATCTAGTAGTATCGACTCTGATATTGCTGAAGGAACTGGTCTTACGAGTGTTGGTCGCAAGAATACATCCGCCCTTGCTCTAGGTACTTTTAAACGCAGGCCCCGACAACCTAGTATTATGGGACGAGGTCCAGGGTCTGCTAGACCGAGTAGCGCTGGATTGGAATTATATTTATCTACACCCACAGTCTCGCGCGGAACATACGATATCGGTACGGTTGAAAGAGGACGGCGTCATGAGAGAGACGAAGGCACAAGGGGCAAGCGACGTAGGTCTGATTATGAGACTGAAGAGCGGGAGGACGATTTTAATCCAGAAGATGAGTCAACACCACTGAACTTATTGAAGACAATACCAGCTGCCACATCCTCAAATCCACGAAAACGAAAGCTATCAGATGTTCAAGTTCCAGGATCTAGCCCCTTCTCATCACCACCTAGCTCCCCGCCAGTGGAAGCACCTCCTCAAGATACCAGCCCTGTTGCAAGTGATGCTGGTGAGATAATATCCTCTCTGCAGCAATCACCTAGCGGAGAAACTCGAGCTGTGACGCCAGATATTATGAGTGACACAATGGCCCCTCCTCTCAGTATTAGCTCTCAAGACAGCAGTCCAGTCCTCGCAAGAGCTCTTCAACAATTGCGGCCTCGAATGCGAAACCAGCCACGTGCAAGGACTCCCACACGACCATTTGAAGGTTCACCTCCATCTTCTCCGCCTTCTCTTACTCACTCCCCGAATCTACCAACTTTAAGGCNTCCTAGACCTAGGACAAAAACTCCTCCACCTCCGCCATCAAGATTACCAACAGCCCAGCTTCAGTCCTTCCTTCCACGAAGACGTCAAAGGGATGTTCATGATCCTTTTGACATTGTTAGTTCGGACGAGGAGTCCGACCTTGCATCTGATGAAGATGAGTTGACCCATTTACCTGTCCACGTGTCCAATCGGAACCAAAGAAATGCGTCCCGAACAACAGTAATGAAGAGAACTATCGCCAAGGCGAATCCACGAGCCAAGCTAAAGTCTATGCCCGCCTCTACGAAAAAGACGTACGAACCACGAGGAAATCCGACTTCGGATAAAGAGAATGAGGAGGTTGATCTGAATGATAGCCTCATGCCAAGCAGGGAGGATGAGTTTGAGGAAACGGAGAATAGTCAGGAGTTAGAGGAAAGAGTCGGAAAAGAACTGAAGAAAGCTGCGCGCAAATTCGCAGAGGTTGATAAGTGGGAACTTGATTTCGAGGAGCACACCGCGAGTAGCAGTTCACCAAGAGGGGGCAGATGATTGGTTTTATGATGGAGTTTTTATGGAACTTTCGGGTTTGCTTTGAACTATATCGAAGTCTACAGTAAAGACGTAGCTGTGATTTTCAATGATTGTCTTTATGGAGTTGGGTGTGGTGTCTTGGGATAACGGTCATGTTGGGATACTGCATCGGAATACCAGGTTATATTTAGCATACTGCTTCTACTGCTGGCTCCTTACTCAGTCAGTCCTCATGTCTCATGTTGTCTGTTAGCTCAGAACAGACACTAAACTGAATCAAATTGGGGTGACCCAACGCGGTCATCACACTCTAAACTGTCTCCCATTCTTTACNTTTTAGTCTATGCATGGTATCCAATTTCCAATTTTAAACGCCCCCTTTCACCTAAACACCACTAATGCAAAACACTTTCACATTCGATCTAAACTTGGCGTAGTAGGACGACTCTCCCGCGTAAAGAAACTGATGTTCTCCCTTAACGCCACATACTCGCTATCCGCATATCCTAATAGTCCTTGAATTTCAGAACTCTTTTCTCCTTTAATGCAAGAGATCTGAGTAGAGCTGTAGTTGACTAAAGCTCTCCCTACCTCTATTCCTTGATCCTCCCATGACGTTGCTCCTTCTCCAGAGGGTTGCGCATTCCTGTCTACTACTACAAGACGAACAGCTTCGTGCTGTCCAAATGTGCCGTCTACATCAACCACACCTACGGGAAGGAGGCCTGCTTTGTTGAGTAAGGCTTTGTGAGCACCTGCATCGATATACAACGTGCCATGTGCTGCAAGGCCATGAAGTAGCCAGAAATAACGGTCACGAATTGGGTGCGAAGAGGCAATAAAGCGAGTATGCAATGGCGCTTTCAAAACCACTTCCGTACTGAGTAATGCCATGGATCGTGACATAGCTTCCTCAGCAGATCCTGATATCGAGTTCGCTTTGCTAGAGGTTGGAGTCCCAGTCCCGGATCGAGGGGTTCCAATCTTCTTAGATTGAAGGTATCGAACAATGCTTACAATATTGCCCGGGTTAGATGACCGGGTAATGACAGTGGTCACACCAGCTGCAGTCGCCAATCTAGCAGCTACTATCTTAGTAGACATGCCACCTGTACCTAGATTTGAACCTGCGCTAGAGACTTGATAATATTAGTAATTTGATCAAATGGATATGCAAATGTCACATACCATCTGCTTGCAATGCGTTCAAGTCTTCAACTACTTCGATCGGTTGAGCATCAGCATGAATTCTGGGGTTCTTTGTATATAGGCAGTCAACATCCGTCATCAGAAAGAGATAATCTGCATGAACCATTGCTGCAGTGATTGCTGAAAGTGTATCATTGTCTCCAAATTTAATTTCCGAGACTGCAATGGTGTCATTTTCGTTGACAATGGGAACCACCCCCATCTCAAGAAGCTCAGATAACGTATTTTGGGCATTAAGATATTGAGTACGCTTTGAATATTAGTATATTATTTACCTCAAGTCTAAGTTCCCTTTCGACTTACATCAGCAATATCACCTCTTGTGAGCAGGATCTGAGCAATAGGTTGCTTGGATTGAGCGAAAAGGAAATCCCAGAGACTTATAAGTTTACATTGACCTATAGCAGCTAAAGCCTAGAAAAATAGATTTAATATATGTTCTTTTTTGTAAATGTAATATGATTAAGAGAATAATATACCTGTAATGCTCGCAAGTGTTTGGGCCTCTTGTCTATATCCATCCGTTGTAGCCCAACTCCGATGGCCCCAGAAGACACTATAATCACTTTATGGCCATCTTCACGAAGTTGCACTGCGGTCTGAACAATAAGACTGAGAGTTGATAAGAGAGGCTTATGAGTGTTCTCATCTACAATTGAACTTGTTCCTGGAAACATATTAAGACGAGACGCCTCGAAAAAAATGAGAGAATAATATACCGAGCTTTATTACAATAGTTAGCGGTTTGGGAGCTTTCATTTTGATTTAATAAATTCTGGAGAGAAGAACATTTCCCTCCAGGAATTTCGATTTCACGCTCCTTTGAATTACTGAAGTTGTAGGGGTATGGCACTACCCAGAAATTTAGTACTCTATCGGTCTATGTGCGAAATCGGTGCGGCAGAATAATGCACCTTGTGACCGGAAACAGTCACCGCTTTCCTCAATCAACAAAATATCAACAACTTCAACTGGGCGCCCTGCCAGCGACATAATAAGACATTTTGCGCCTTTCCCGCCCTAGGATTGATCAGAATAGTCAATTCCTTCAAGATGGCCGATGAGTCTGCCGCCGGTCCGTCTCAAGCTCCCAAACCGACGAACGAACCTTCGAATACTGGCTACGACCCAACGGCGAAATGGAGGAATTACTTCAACATCTTGACAGGGCAGATGACAGATGAAGGCAAGGAACAATTTCGAGAAGACGCATATATTAGAAACGAAGCGCGAGACTGCGCACGTTGTGAGGAATGGCGGGATTACCTATTCAAATACTCCCCTATAATACGATTTCTGAACCAAAATATCACGGATTTAAATGGAGAGTTGAACGAAAAGAATGTAAGGTGTAGGAGATGTCCTACGAGAATTGATGAGAATGGAAGGAGGGTTAGACAAGGAGGGGGTTTCAGTCCGGATCATGGGATCCAAATTTGTGCGAATGAGATGCGGAGTCAGGGCCACTTAGAAGATACGTTGGCGCATGAGATGGTTCATGCTTGGGATCATTTAAGATTTAAAGTCGATTGGGCAGATTTAAGACATGCAGCGTGTACAGAAGTAAGGTTACTGGCCCTGTGAAGGAGACAGTACTAACCTGAAGGTTAGATTCGAGCATCGAGTTTAAGTGGAGAATGCAGATGGACCCGAGAGTTTTTCACAAGGAATAATTGGACGGTAACACAGCAGCAACAAAATTGTGTTCGAGCCCGGGCAGTGAGATCAGTTATGAACAGGCCTTCCTGTAAGGATGATGTGCAAGCTGTTAAGGTAGTGAACGAGGTTTGGGATTCATGCTATAATGATACGCGGCCCTTCGACGAAATTTATAAATAATGGATGGAATGATTCCTCTTACATGTATACTACAGCTGTAATTAGATGGTTCTTTCAAGGTTATCTTGGCTAGCATAGGCGTATAGGAATACAGTGACCTCTCCAACTCCAAATTAGCAAACAAATGTACCTATAAAACTCCTATATCCGTGCCCAACTCCGTCCCATGATGCTCATTTCTTATTCATCGTGATTCTCGGGTGATGGTTTGCTACCTGTTGACTTAGAATCCCTCTGAAAAGCACGTTCTCCTTTGATGCAGTGCTTGACAATCCAGGGATGTTTTTGGACCTGCTCGAGAGGGATTCGCTTTTCAGGATCTAAGACGAGTAACTTTGAGACGTTAGTATACAGTTTCTGCTGAAGTTGAAAGTGAATGCTTACCTTTTTGATTAAATCTTTTGCTTCCGGACTCACGAAAGGTGGCACAGTCATTTCACCTCTTGCTATCCTTCTCTGTGTCATTACTGGTGTATCCTCAAATGGTGCTTCCCCAACCAAAAACTCATATGTCAAGACGCCCAAACTCCACAAGTCAACCTTCTCATTATAATAATTATCTTGACTGCCAGGCTTAATCATCTCTGGTGGTAAGTAGTCAAGAGTTCCACACATTGTGTTTCTTCTGTTGTTTGGGGCGTGAACACTCCATCCAAAATCCGAAATCTTTATTTCTCCATGAATTCCAACAAGAATATTTTCAGGCTTGATGTCTCGATGCATTACATGCTTCTTATGCAAGTATTTCAATGCCGCTGCCATCTGAGCAATATACTGGGCAGCCTTCCACTCCGGAAACCTGTTTTCTCGCCGGAGGTGTTTGTACAATTCTCCTTTTCCAGCAAATTCTAGAATTAAGAACACTCTCTTAGTGTCATGGAAATGCCCAAAAAGTTGAAGAATATTCGGATGTCTTAAGTTGCTTTGGATTTCAATTTCCCTTCTTACTTGCTTCTCGACTTTGCCTTGTTGCAGCTCATGTTTGTGGAGAACCTTCAGGGCACAAACGAATCCGGAACTTCGTTCTCTTGCTAGGTAGACACGACCAAACTTGCCCTTTCCAAGCGGTCTTCCAATTTCAAACATACCGAGGTGAAATTGTTTTGGGGATGAAGGTTGCTCATAAATTAGATTTGATTTCCGCTCAGTTCTGACTAGCTCATCTGACCCCCGTGACGAGCTAGATGGTAGAGCTTTCCTTGGAGGTGAGCCAGGTCCTGCTGGCATATTTGACCCCCGCCATTGTGCAGCCTGTGAAGGAACTGTAACAGTGGTTACCGTGCTGGTGTTCTGGTTTTGGAGCGCCATTTTGAGAAGATTAGACCGGCTAGAACCCTGCGGTAATTGAGAATTTTGGGAGATTGTCGATGACGATAACATCTAGGAACATAATAAGTATCTAGACATATATCCATAGGAGAGAATATTTAGTGCGAATCTATCTACCTTTGATTTTTGATGCATCTTGCTCCCATCGCCTAGGTCATTTTCATCGTTCACTGACAATTGCTCAAAGCGAGATTCGAGTACTCGTGTCGCCATTGTTGGGGGGGTGATGCAACTATCAGTGAACTTGAAACTACCTTCGATAAATATGGGTTATTGTTTTTGCTGCTAGTTAGTATGAAGTTTAAAAGATGAGGTTCTTCAAGTTCTAGATGAGGTGACAACAACACGGGCGCTAGTAGTTGGCAGGGCAACCCAACCCCAACATTCCCCTCCTCCACCCATTGATCCGCAGCACCCTTGTTATTTGCCAGAATTCTAAGGCCTTTAAACATGAAACCACAATCAAGAGTCAAAAGTGGTCTTAGACTTTTGACCTCCTAGTTTACTATGAAATTTGCTCAAGTTTACGTTAAGGCGCTAATTATTTGACATCAGAGGTGCCTTATAATTACAGCAGCTTTTTAAGCTGTTAATGTCCTGTAACTATAAAGTATTTCAGGCATTTCACTCACTGAAAGGCTTATAACATCTAATAGCACGCATAAAACTAGAGTTTTAGTGAAGTCTGGTAACTTTTTACCATAACCTCCGTAGTTAGCTAAATACTAAGGTTAGAAGATCGTAAAGGGTAGTTACCTGTAAGTATAGTGATTATCCCCTCGAGCGCCAGGTTTACCAGCTCGTTAGGCCAAAATTATATACAAGGTTATCATCCACTCATAGTCTTCTCTTAGCCCATTGCAGCCATAGTTCTAGGGCAACAACGCTAAAAGTGGCCTCAAAGTGGCCTCTGACGTCCGAGGGGATATGCTGTAACATATTATTTATAACGATTACAGTGGTTGTACAGCACTACAAGGTATGTGAGATTAGTGAGGTAGCCTGTAATTTCCAGCACTACGGAGTAAATTTCATCATGTTTCAAGCCTTAAAATTCTGGCAAATAACAGGAGGTGTGCTGCGGATCAAGAACCTGCATTCTGTTTGTAGCTTCGGAAGCGTCATATGAGGGGGGAAATTCACGGCGCAAAAATCTCCACCCGCGTCAACACGAGGTGAAAGTGCTTAAACTAACCTCGGTTTGATATTCACGTTCTAGATCTATATTTAACGCCGTTTACAATCATGTCGTTCAATGGCGCGATCAACGAGTCGTACCCCACGCCTGCTGCTAAAGATGTAGCTACCAACTCATATACCCGGAAGGGCTTCAAGATTAGTGCGCGGAAGCTTCCTATTTCAAAGTCGGACGAAATTGATGATATGTCAAAGAAACTCGGTATACCTGTCCCGGAAATGATATTTGGCGACAATATTGTAGCGATTGAGCATCTAAGTAGCGGCTGGAGGCTAGAGTTCAATGCGTTTGACGCTCTAGATCGCGTGGATAAAACGGACAAGAATATGCTGCAGGTTGCTTACTCAAAAGAATGGTCAAGTAGCAGGTATTGTAATATATATGTAACGAGCTTCGTGTGGTTTTAACAGCTTCCAGAGAGAAGACTCACGAGGGTATTAAAGAGATCATTCGGCCATTTGACTGGTCTTACACTACGGATTATAAGGGAACCATAACAAACGGCAAATCATTTGTCAACGACGAGAGTGAACCTATCCCAGTTGCTCTTCTAAAGCGACCAGATCCCATCCTTTTCTTCGAGGAAGTTGTTCTGTATGAAAGTGAATTGGATGATAATGGCGTGTCTGTCCTCTCCTGCAAACTCCGTGTCATGCCAGATCGTATGCTGCTCCTCTGCAGACTCTTCATGCGACTCGACAATGTCATTATGAGAATAAGAGATACGAGGATATATATTGACTTCGATACGCAGAGGGTGACCAGGGATTACACGGAAAAGGAGGCTCTGTTCAATCAGATTAAACAGGCATGTTCAAATTCAGATTACTGTTGACGGGGTAAACGAAGTAGTTTCATAGCTGACTGATAATAGGATCTGCTCCATTCCGGCATGCTACCTGATAATCTGATAATGGCGATGCGAGATCCTAATCAAATCACCCATCTTATTCCAGAGGTTACCCATAAATTGGAGAGTGTAACGCTTTCTTGAGAGCTTCACGATTATGTTGACGTCTTATGGGATATTGCATTGGAGTTCGGTTGTATTATTGTATTTCTGGGACGAAGATTGTTTTCAGTCATAAGTAGAGTCATAGTTGGGCACGGCTTGGAATTGGCATATGGATTTGACACGAGAGGCTATGTCGGGATTTCCTTAGATATGGAAAGGGGTTTTAGTCGGGACGACAGAATTGCAGGCAATCTTAGCACAGCATTGCTAGAAGGGAAATTTTAGGAGGAACATGGTCATGGTGTTGTTCCGTCTGAAAGATTTGATACAAGGGTAGTAAGCTCAAGCAAACCCCCATTGGATCTACTGATATGGACGATAATGGACGAACCAACTTAACTATTGCCATGTATCAGTAACACTGGGAATGGACTTCGATATCGAAGCCAGCCGCAATGGAGGAAGCAGAGAGTCGCAGGGTTCCCAGATAGAGACAGAATTACAAATTATCTTCCTGCAAGCTGCGGCAAACATTGCATTTTCCTTTCCCCGCCGGCCGCCGTGTGCCCCTACTCGCCCGTCGTGTGATAACCTCGTCCAGGACTTGATGCATGCTAGATCACTGCCGGTACGGCATCCTAACAACAACCCGATTTGCCTGTGTTCACGGCGCCAGTGAACGACACGTGTTATGCAGGCGTTGTTTGGCACTTCTGCAGGAAGGCGCTCAATAGGAACGCGGTCCAAGTCGGCGACCCAAAGGCACTCGTCACTGCATAAGATATATCCGAGCTGCCATGCACGCATCCGTCAGGTTTGCCATGGGAAGTGCTCGCGGAACCCCTCATTCTCAGCTGATTCTAGAGCTTTCCCCAGCTTTCCCAGCGCCTGCGACGGTCTGGGTTCTTGCTTCTGCCGGCAGGGATCAAGATCAGATGGATGTATTATGTCTTAGGTCTGGCGCGCGGGGTTTGTTCCTGGTGGTTTGGCGGGTCGGGAGGGTCGTATTGGCGCCTGGCATATGAGGCCCCCAATGCACCTTTCGTGGTTCAACCGTCCAGGGGCTCAGATGGGCATTTATGGGATGGGGTTCTTGTTATCGACGAGGATAAAGACCCGCGTTTGTATGGATACGCGCTGCTTCTTCCCATTCTCAACTGGTGGTGCCAAAGGTATGCATCGCATCTGCACTCTGCACAGTTTACACCGCTATCCACTGTCGTGAGAACGGGAAAAGGAAGAAAGGCTGGCCTAGAAGCACAGCACATCCAAAGTCGAAAAGTTATCGTCTTTCTTCCTCTGATTACCAACAAGGTGTTGTCGCCTTGCTCGAAAGAGAGAAAAAATTCCCGATTTGCCTCTTGCCATTCGATGACGCTGACAGCCTAGGGCATTAGCTAGAGCTGCCTGCTATTTCTTCAACGTGGTCAATGAACCTTCAGTGCATGCCTGGCGCCTTTTCTTGTTGTCGTCGTCAAAGACTTGCTGCCGCTACTTCTCTCATCAACCATCTCTCCTTCTCGGTGAATCAACTGCGGCGCCCCTCGCCCGTCCCTAAGAACTTCAGCTATTTAAGTAGAACTCCCATTCGTTCACCGTCTGTGTCTTCCTCCAGAGCCTTCTGCCCCACAAGACTCTTGACCACCACCGCACAGACCTTGTCACCGTCCCCTCGGCTGCAGCTTCTAGTCATCAATCCATCGTCCGAAGCCTTGCAAGCCCGGCAAGCCTTGACATTGGGTGCAGTTCACGGCCTTTCATTAACACGACTTGCGGCTGCCACTCCACTGGCATTTACTGCTTCACCTTGCTCTGTTCTCTTTCAACAACGGAGTTTTTCCACCAGGCTGCGCAATTCTTCGGCCATGTCGACTACTTCGGAACCCCAAACGCCTACAACGCTCAATAGCCAGCCTCGAGAGTACATGGACGGACCAGTTGAGAGACTAACCGATTCCCTCGAAACCCCATCCCTCGATGACCGCTCCTACCGTGTTGTGAAGTTGGCTCGTAATCAGCTCGAGGTGCTCTTAGTACATGATGCACAGACTGACAAGGCTAGCGCCGCAATGGATGTCAACGTGGGGAATTTCAGTGATGAGGAAGAACTCAGCGGAACAGCTCATGCAGTGGAACACTTGTTGTTCATGGGTACAAAAAAGGTAAAGTGGTGGCTCTATCTATCTGCGCTGAACTCAAAACCAATTTAACTCTGTCCTAGTATCCGGTCGAAAATGCATATTCCCAGTACCTATCTGCAAATTCGGGAAGCTCCAACGCATATACCGCAGCCACCTCCACCAATTATTACTTTGAAGTTGCTGCTAAAGTTTCTGACACTGCCGACCAAAACGAACCCTCTCCATTATACGGCGCCCTCGATCGTTTTGCCCAGTTCTTCATTGATCCATTATTCCTAGACACAACCTTAGACCGAGAATTGCGAGCAGTTGACTCAGAAAACAAAAAGAATTTACAGAATGACCAATGGAGATTACACCAGCTAGATAAATCACTTTCGAACCCAAAGCATCCATACTGCCATTTCTCTACGGGAAATCTCGAGGTTTTGAAAACTATACCGGAGAGTAGAGGCATTGACGTGAGACAGAAGTTTATAGACTTTCATGCACGACACTATTCTGCAAATCGAATGAAACTGGTCATATTGGGAAGAGAACCGCTTGACGTTCTCGAGAAGTGGGCTGCAGAATTGTTTTCTGGTATCCGAAATAAAGACTTGCCACAGAATCGCTGGGAAGATGAGCAGCCTTTTGGGAAGGATGAACTGCTTACGCAGACTTTCGCTAAGCCTGTCATGGATTCAAGGCATTTAGATCTTACGTTCCCGTTTATAGATGAAGAGATGCTATATGAATCCCAACCGAGCCGTTACATTAGCCATCTTATTGGACACGAGGGACCTGGGAGTATTATGTCCTATATTAAGGCAAAGGGCTGGGCAACTAGTTTGAGTGCAGGAGGATACAGTATCTGCCCTGGTACTCCCGGGATGTTTAGCATCCAGATTCGTTTAACAGAAGACGGATTGAAGAATTACAAGGAGATAGTAAAGGTCTTCTTTCAATATGTTTCGCTTCTCCGAGAGACCCCACCTCAAGAATGGATATTCCAGGAACAAAAGGGATTAGCAGATGTGGATTTCAAATTCAGGCAGAAAACTCCAGCCAGCCGATTTACAAGCAAGATTAGTGCTGTCATGCAAACTCCCTTACCACGAGAATGGCTCCTGAGTGGGCATAGCAGGCTCAGGAAGTTCGATGCTACTGCTATTGAGAGTGGCCTCGCATGCTTGAGACCTGGCAACTTCCGAATGGTAATTGTCAGCCAAAAATTCCCAGGAGAATGGCCAGAGAGGGAGAAGTGGTATGGCACCGAGTATAAGTACGAAAAAATCCCGTTAGAGCTCTTGCAGGAGGTCGAGCAAGCTGCAGCCACTACGTTAAAGGACCGGCTGCCAGAACTCCATCTTCCAAATGAAAATAAGTTTATTCCTAGCAAGCTAGACGTCGAGAAGAAAGAGGTCGAAAAGCCTGCTACTTCACCTAAGTTAATTCGGAATGATGAGCTTGTACGCACTTGGTACAAAAAGGACGATACATTCTGGGTACCGAAAGCAAATCTCTATATTAACTGTAGAAGTACGTTGCCGAATGCCACTGCTGAGAATTCGGTGAAGGCTAGGATCTTTACCGATCTTGTTAGAGATGCATTAGAAGAATATTCATATGATGCAGAGCTTGCGGGGCTAGACTACTCAGTGTCAAGCCACTCCATGGGCCTTGAAATTGGAGTATATGGGTACAATGACAAGCTGTCAGTGTTGTTAGAAAAGGTTTTGGTAACCATGAGGGATCTTGAAGTTAAACAAGATCGCTTTGATATAATCAAGGAACGATTAAATCGGGGACTGAAAAACTGGGAGTACCAGCAGCCTTATAACCAAGTAGAGGATTATGTCCGATGGCTTAATGTGGACCGAGGATATATCAATGAGCAGATACTAGCAGAGCTACCACACATTACAGCTGCGGGTATTCGGGAGTTCTATCCACATCTTCTCCGTCAGATGCATATCGAGACGNTTTGTCCACGGAAACTTGTACAAGGAAGATGCGCTCAAGTTTACTGATCTTATCGAGAACACTCTGAAGCCAAGGCCCTTGCCGCCGACCCAATGGCCCATTGCTCGCTGCCTGATCTACCCTCCTGGAGGCAACTTTGTTTATCACAAGACTCTCAAAGACACAGCAAATGTCAACCATTGTATTGAGTATCTTCTCTATATTGGTGACAAGGCTGATCGTGCACTACGAGCAAAAGTACTCCTCATTGATCAGATGACCCATGAACCTGCCTTTGATCAATTACGAACTAAGGAGCAGCTTGGATATGTCGTATTCAGTGGTATGCGGACTACTGCGACAACCCTAGGGTTTCGGTTTATTATCCAGAGTGAGAGGACACCTCAATATCTTGAATCGCGAATCAACTCATTTTTGACGGGTTATGCGAAAACCTTGGGTGAGATGTCTGATGCTGATTTCGAAGAGCATAAGAGGAGCTTGATCACGAAACGCTTGGAGAAGTTAAAAAACCTAGACCAGGAGTCAGGCCGTATCTGGATGCATATCGACAGTGAATTCTATGACTTCGAACTTGGTATGTTCATCCCTGAAACCCCTATACATCGCATGAGTTACTAACAGGACCGTAAAGTGTACCATGATGCGGCACATGTCAAGGCTCTCACCAAAGAAGACATGATCCAGTTCTATAATCACTACCTCCTTCCTGCCTCACCCTTGCGATCGAAGTTAGCGGTCCACTTGAATGCTCAGACGAGCGCTGCTCCTTCTGGTCCCGTTTTGGTCATTGAGAAAGGGCTGGAGGCAATGGAACAGAAAGAGCGGAGGGCATCTGATTTAGCAATTGAAGCTAGTGGTGATGTTGAAGTTAGCGCGAATGGCACGAAGCCATATGTGATTACGGACGTGAGGGAGTTCAAGCTGAAGATGCAGGTCAGTGCGGGTCCTCAACCAGTTAAGGACGTGAGCGAATTCGAAGAACTAGATTCGAAGTTGTGAGCTACGGGTGATTGGTGTAAATAATGTGCTTGGGAGCACATTCTAGAGGTTTGGGAATGGGGTATAAGCCCCTTCGTGTGCCCACTCTAGACTCTGGACTGTTTATTGATTCATCTGTACACTTTGTTGTACAGATGCTGCTGTAGTTACATTACGCTGGGTTTACCCGTATAGACTCACGGACTTAGATGAGCTAATGACATACCATCGTTGATTTTCAATATTATAATTTAGTATCGCACCGTATAACTGTGATTTCTCACCTTATCAATAGTCTCAATCACTACCGAAAAGTCTATACTTGTCCAATGGAAGTTAACGAGTTTCAAATATGTTGTGCAGACCAAATACGTTTATTTTTTAGGCATTATGCCAATGGATATGCCTACATGATCATTTTCTTCAGCCACCTCAACAATTTAGTTTCCTCGTCCTCCACGCTATCCTTTCTTTACCATGTTTTAACCTCTCAAACATCAAATACACTCATCGGAAAAGTAAGGAGACTTTAATAAAGACCCAAAGTAGTCACTATTCGTCCTTCATCATACATTGATTACTAAACTTCTCTTTATAGAAGTATACTCCTCTGATTAGGCTTCATAGACATAGTAGTCTCCATCGTCCGATCTCAGAATTCATTCTTCATCCTACCTCAGCAGGATGGCCTGTTTTCCTCTATTCTTATGACCCTTCATCATATTCACAATTGAGGAAACTGTTCTAAGTACGTCAATACCCGACATATCCAATAACAAGAATTAAGTTATTATGTTTTCTCTGCTGATTTAGAATATCGGTTCATGATCCTAGTCTCTTTCCTAGTAATTGCTGTATGTTAGTCTACCTAGATAATGTAGGTAGGGGCACGAAAAGCTTCAGAGTTCTTTTGTCGACAGAGCAGCGATCGAATTAGAAATCCAAATTCTGCTTACAACCTTTACTATCGCCTATTGTTGGCAATACGTGGGCTGTGACAATTATATGCAATATGGCCACGCTGACCACATTTGAAACAGGTCTTATCTTCATCTGAACCAGACTTGGCATTACTGGTAGCCCTCCCAGAGAGAGAAGTAAGATGATTCGGTAGTCCATCCAAAAGGGACGTGGTCTTGGCCTTGTTGAGATTCACATCTTTTTTCTTCCTCTTCTCTACCATTTTCTTTAAACGAGCGGCTTTTTCAGAATCTCGTTTTGTTTTCCTCTCAATCCTGGCCTTCTTTTCAGCCTTTTGCTGTTCTGTCATAATAAGATTATCCATTGGATCATTTAGATCATTTTCACCTCGATAATCCGTGGTGTCATCTCCATTTTCATCTTCATCTTCATCTTCATCTTCTTCCTCTGAATCAGAATCCCAATCTGAATTTTCGTCCAAGTGTCTTTGTTGCCTCTGCTTAAAATCAGTTCATCGATCATACCAAAAAGCTCTTTCCATCACATACCTCCAAGACCCGATTAAACTTTCCAAAGCTCCGCCGCCCAACTTTTACCGGTCTATCCCATGCATTTTCTTCCTCGACAACTTTCAACCTAGCAACAGAAGACTGATCAAGGTTGGAAAACCCAGTTTGCACTACTCGCAGATTCGAATGAGAGGTGGGAGAATCCTTCTGGTCTGCAAAACTCAGGACCCACCGAGTATCTCCTAATTCTGCTGCCTGCTTGTCCAAAGCCATCTGCTTCTTCGTTTCCTCCTCTGCAATTGCGGCTTGGATAGCCTTTTGGTCCACTAAGGAGTTCACGTTGACTTCCGCTGATACCTCCCCTTTCCTTTGACGCTTTGCTGGTGGTTCATCAGGTAAAGTATTTGAAGCAGTTGATGCTGCAGCAGCTCTTTGCATAAACTTCATTGTCAGAAGTCTTGAAGACATGGTCTTCGGCGCATTCCCAACCGTCGCAGCAGGGCTAGACATGGTGAAAGAAAATTAAAGAAATCTATAAGGTCCTACTCGTATATGCTTGCGATTAATGGGAACTAAAACATTTGAGAGTTCTTGATTATCGCACCGAATCGCAGCTTCCTGGAATATTTTGGCGTCCTTTCATCAACACAGAGCAAACGAAGCAAAGTTGATGCTCTGTTGCTTAGTCATCAATCGCCTAGGAGCGTCAAAGCCGATAGCAACGACAATCATACTTGTATGTAGCTCCTCCTTCGAGCGATTGAAGCCGCAACAAGATGTTATCCGCCACTAGATTGAGAGCATTATTCCAATGCTCGAGGGCAGCTCAAGCCTCTGCGAGACGAGCCTTCACCGCATCCGCAAATGCGCTGCAACAGAATGTGTCCAAGACCAACGAGGTTCCAACTCCAGCCCCATTACAGGACAAGCCGCTCCAAGAGTCCGTGGATGAGGGAGAAAAGTTCCGGTTGATGCAAGAGCCTAATAGAGCTGGAACTTGGTCGAGGAGTCAGCAGCCAAGGGCGGCCGCAATGACAGGACCTAGATTCGAGCAGACGATCATGCATGCCCAGGTATGCTGCGCTACGTTCCGTTTCTTTCGTCCATTTGTCAATTTAAATTATGGCTGCTTTACAATTCACTTGCTAATTGAGACAATAGCCAGCTCCACATGCAGCAATTGAGCTGATTCACAAGCAACCAGTGCGATGGACTTCCGAACGTGTAGTGGAGTGTGATGGCGGTGGTGGTCCATTGGGCCATCCTAGAATCTTTATCAACTTAGATAAACCAGAAATTGTTCCCTGCACATACTGCGGCCTTCCATATGTAAGTAATATTGGTTTATGGATGGCATCGGTGCTTGAAAAAGTCCATGATATTCCATTTACTATGATATATACTGATGTTGCTACAGGGAAATGAGCACCATAGACACCATCTCGAGTCTCTACCAAAAGAGAACCTGGCATATCCCTTAGAAGCACAGGGCAATGCTGCGGAAGTCTCTGAAACCCAGCGGATCACCGATGAGGCTCTTGGTCAACGTTAGGCCTTGATGTCTAATCAGGGGCTGTTAGATACACTGTACATAATAAGAATTAAGGTTTCTTTCAAGAATATCTCACTGCCGTTTCCACTAATATGCAGCTCATGTATCTTCCTTCATCATTTGCTTATACTCCCTTATTAAACACGCATTCGTCAACCATTTACGGGAGAATTACGAGAGGAACCTTGAAATATCTTGATCATTAGTATTGAGTTGGTTTCTTCTATGCTTATAAAAAAAAACTGTACGGAGTAGATCATGTATATCATAAAACAGCTTGTTTTGATAGCTTCAATTGCAATTATGAAGTCTTGATTCTAAGTTTAGTAATTAACTAAGCTGTATATAAATTTATGCCCTACAACTTGAGTGCTGTGGCTATAAATACTTTGTTTTCTCTTCAAAGAAGGGGCATGTGGAAAGTAATCACGAAGGAGCTCATAGAAAGCTATTTCCCATCTAAACCACTAGCTCACCGCCTTCGCGAAGCTCGATTCTGCACAATCCCAAGCTTGTGCGACAACATCACTCCCCACCAACTTGCAAACACAAGAGCTCAAGATGTCGACAATAACGGCGACAAATATACAAACATCATATCCTCCTATAATACCCAAGGCCTTCAATGCCAATCAGCATGAAACAATACGCTTATACCCGCTTTCCAACTACACTTTTGGCACGAAGGAGACGCAACCTGAAGAAGATCCCTCGGTGCTAGCACGTCTAAAACGCCTGGAGGAGCATTATGCTGAGCATGGAATGAGGCGCACATGCGAAGGAATACTTGTATGCCATGAGCATAATCATCCACATATCCTAATGCTTCAAATCGCGAATGCATTTTTTAAGCTTCCTGGCGACTACCTTAAGCCTGAAGATGATGAGGTAGAAGGATTCAAAGCCCGGTTAAATGAGAGGCTTGCTCCAGTTGGAAATCAATTCAGTGGAGAGGGCGTAAATGAGGAATGGGAGATTGGTGATACTCTGGCTCAATGGTGGAGACCGAACTTCGAGACCTTCATGTACCCTTTCATCCCAGCGCATGTCACGAGGCCCAAGGAATGCAAGAAACTCTACTTTATTCAGCTTCCAAAACAGAGTCAGTTGTGTGTTTGATCACATTGAATTGCACAGCCTACTAATATGATTGTCACAGAGGTTCTGAGTGTTCCGAAGAATATGAAGTTACTCGCCGTCCCTCTGTTTGAACTCTACGATAATACTGCAAGATATGGACCACAACTTTCAGCAATACCACACCTGTTGTCGCGCTACAATTTTGAGTTTATCGACGAGAACGATCAGGTGGTGGCAGCTACCCCCGGTGCCGGACGTGAAGATGGCTATGTACTCAAGACCAAAGTCTTAGCGGGTGGTGACGATGAAGAAATGAAAGAGACGACACCTAAACAGGAAAATGGTATTCATTGAAAAAAAAAATTGGATCATTGCATCCACGGCATGGGACGGCGTTTAAGAGGTATGCCATAAAGACTTTGGGGCTATCTGCAGTTAATATCAGTTGTCGCGGCTGGAACTTGGGAATAGTTGGGAGTTATATTTGGAGAATGTGATTTAATTTTCAGCCTTCACTTTAAGACCCAAAAGACCATAAGATATGTGACGCATGGTGCCTAAGGTAATATGCGCGGGGTAATTCAAGAGCTGATATGTGTCCTCCCAGTATATACAGTAGTTAAACTCCCACAATGTCTAACAATATTCCCAAAGCATCCAGAACCGTTTAATAATATCTCTTAAAAATAATTTCGCATACCAACATGATCTAGTCAGAGTGGTTGCAACCCTCACCAGCTCCTTATCAGTCCCCCAAGCTCGCTTCTTGATTGAAAAAGCTGAATGACGTCGCACTCTTTCACATAAATGCCGTCTTCAGGTACAACACCCATAGCGACCATATCACTCACGACAACAGTTGGCCTCCTCCTTCTCATCATACTCTCACTCTTTCCAAGTCTCTTCCACTCCGTCTGGTCAATTCCACTCACAATCCTTTCGCCGTCAACCTATCTACCCCACTATCAGCTAACCAAGGCTGGACCTAGATACACACAAGAAACAAGCAATATGTCTTGGACACAGAAGACGTTCACACTTCCATCCAAATCACGAGGTTCATATCTTGTAACAGACCATGTCGTATCCTCTCTACCAGAAATCAAGGAATATAAAGTCGGACTTTTGAACCTCTTTATTCAGCATACTAGCTGTGCACTGAGCTTGAATGAGAACTGGGATGAGGATGTTAGGGAGGATATGAGTGATGCTCTAGATCGTATTGCACCTGAAGATCGGAAGGGGAATCTATACAGGCACTCGGCAGAGGGATTAGATGATATGCCTGTGAGTATATATATGTATCCTTGTTCTCTCTAATCGAGGTACTCTTTGGGAGATTACAGAGGTTAACTTTGGACTCCAACACAGGCTCATATAAAGAGTGCTCTTATAGGAGCCAGTGTTACGGTTCCAATTACAAATGGGAAATTAAACACAGGTACATGGCAAGGTATTTGGTATCTAGAGTTTAGGGCAAGTAAACATCAGAGAAAGATTGTTGCTACAATACAAGGAGAGAAGGCCTGAATAATATTGTCTAATTACGATCTACTATGGTTTTGAGATAGAACACAGCCATTATTGTCTTCTTAGTGATATCTTCAAAGTTAATATTAGTTTTTAATTGCCATTGTTATTATCCTTATAAAGAAGCCGGCGGTATTTCTGCCCAAAGCAGTTTCTAGCTAGGTAAGACCTCTAATTTGTTTGCTCCTTTTTATCTCCAGCTGACATAAGAAATGCATAGAAGTGAGCGCCATCAAGCCCTGAAAGCAAAATTTTAGTGCTTCTCAAGTGACCCTCTCTTTATTTGCACCGTCTTTAAGCCCCTCCTGGACTAGACTATAAAGAACCCTTTTGTCAACACCTAACCTGGTCACCACCCAGTTGGAGTTGGTCCAGTTCCACCATCGCCCCAGCTACCAGCTGACACTTCTGATTGCAATGTGCCTTGTCCAACATAACCATTGTTTTGTGTGCTTTGAGCACAAGATGGGTCGGCCCATGATTGTTGATTAAACGTACTCTGGTTCCAATCTCCATCCTTGCTATTGGCAGTCCCATCGTTGTTGTTGTTGTTATCATCCTCAACTATACTAGCCCAAGAATCATCGTTGTTATTATTTCCTGAGTCTGCTCCACCATTTTGGTTTGTATTGTTATCGGTGTCATTCCAGGTAGAACTATCTTGATTGCCATCATTGTTTTGGGTCTCCCAAGAATCTGATACCGCCGGAGCGTCTGAAGCAGTTTGGGTTGGCCACTCATTGTTGGTCCAATTCTGTTGGCCCTCGCTGGCGTCGCTTTTCTTCTTCGTGACTCTCTTATTCTGATTTTTGGAGACATTGGAGGAAGGTTGTGCTGGTGCTTGTACTGGAGCATGTCCACAAAACATGGCAGTATTAGGCGGAAATGCTCCAACTGGTACTTGACTAGGTGGTATAGGAATCAACGTCGCGTATGGATTTCCATACCTGCTACCATGATACACTCGAAGTATACCAGATCTGGAATCGAAAAAGGCATTAGGGCGCGGATCAGTTGAACATTCAATAACATCTTCTCTGAGGATAACCTCAGCCCTAGAGGGCTGGATGATTCGAGACATGAAAGACTGTTGAATTTGTGGCTTTACTGGCGTGCTCCAGATATTCCTGTTGTTTGAGAATTTTTGTGTATTCTCTAGTACTCCTGCAGGCGTGCTCTGATCTGTGGATTGGTAGTGCCTATTTTGTTGAGTTGCTTTGATAATTTGATTACTTTGGGAGTTGGCTCTGCAGCGATTGCAGTTATTGAATTCAATATGATTTTCACCTTTCTTTTCACGACGTCTATTGCGCCTCTTGACCTTCGTGTTTTTGGCCCCCGTATTCACTTCTCTATCTTCACTTGGGTTAGCAATTCTAGACTTCACACAGTCACAGGCCCATCCCTTTGATGGCTCTTCCTTCTTATAATTAGCGGCAAGGCAGGACTTAAACGGTTTTGTCTCCTCAAAATGCACACTTTTCTTAGGCTTGTTGTCAGTAACAGAGTTGTCATCGGAACGAGTATCGTGGTGTACACATCCTGAATCTGAAGTCAAGCAATTGGCATTTCTACTTTTCAACGCTGACTGGGATTGACTGCTAGGTGTGGCATCTGGATGGCCTCTGTGGTATTGTATTACACGGGATCGAAATAGTAGAGGACCACCGGCAGCCCAGTACATGAAAGGATTATAAGACATTGCTTGTTGATCATTCCTCTTGGATCAGGTTATACCATGATCTAGAAATCTTTATTTAGCATACATTTGTCATTTATAAAGATGATTAAAAGGGGGTGTAATTAAAAGGCTTGACGGGACCAGTCCAGATATCTATTTGTCGGTATTGTATACTAACTTGGTGGTCATTAGACGCGAGGGAAGAGATCATTATCAGGCCTCGAATAGTTAATTCTTTCCCAGTTATGGGGGACTAGATATACTTATAAAGTCACACACCGTTTAATCGTGAGGTTCCAGTCGTTAGAAGACCAGCAATTGGCATTGCCAGTAATGCAGCCATAGAATTTATCAAGCTCAGTCACTCACTTGAGTTGTATTCTTCGAAGCTAGTCAGAAAGTAACGCTTGTTATTCTGATCATCTTGGCCGGGACTGATCTCTGTATAGCAAATTTGGAACCAATAATATTTTTGAGATGCACTCACTTGAATTATCGATGTCTATCTTGCCGTTAAAGAGTTGAGTAAAAAATAAAAACGGACTCGATAAATTAAGATCTGAAGGTAATAAATAATATAGATTCTAGTCAAAGAGATGGAATGCAGTCATTAATAATAATGTATCATTAACTAGGCAAGGATGATCTCTTACCAGATGGAAAGTTAAACGTCTAGTATCAGCGAAGAATAGTGATATCGTATTTGAGAAGTACGATGTTAATAATGGTAGTTGAATAGGATAAAATTTAGGAAAGAATATAATTCTTGTACATAATAATCGCTAGTTTGAGTGAATTTTCAATATTGAGAAGGATTGTAATATTGCTTATAGGTAAGATTCTCTGATCACACTCATCAGATGCGTGGATGAAATGGTGCTGGGGCTTAGGTGCGATTTGTCAAGGATTGGTATGATTCTTGACATTAGACCGTGTATCGGGGTGCACCAAAGGTATTTTGACTCAGGGGGAAATTAGTTGAGGGAATAATAGATTGGAGAAAGTTGAACGAAATATTAATTGGGGGATTACGAATGAATCAGGCAAGAGGTACCAATCCCTCACGCAACTGGTAGCTCAGAACAAGTGGATTTATTCACTCTAGCAGCGCCACCATAATATATATATTCACTCATCAGGACTGTTTGGTCACTGCTGGAAAGATTATTATTGAGGGTTTCCTCATCAAAGCTCGACCAGATACCCTATATGTTACATAGATAAATCGCCCAGTATTTGCTGTGAACTATATACCGGTACTCATATTCTAACGCTGCACTAGCAACGAACAAAAACCTGCAGTAAGGCACGGAACTCCAAAACATGGAGGAAAACACCAAGAAACCAAGGATGACTTTTTTGGCNTTTTTTTTGGCTTTTATCAGGTACATAAAGCTGTTGAGTAAAAAGAAGGAAAGATCGGACTTGTGGGAAATGTGAAGCGCAGGTTACCAACATCTACTGCATACCTTGAGCAGAACGAATACAGCAGCAAAGTGGCTTCAAAGGGCCTTTGAGATTCAGAGTAAAGTGAAAATGAGCATGAGCATGAGCATGAGCATGAGCGTGCGCAGTGAACTAGAATATCACTGCAGGCTCATCAAAGGAGAAGGGCATCGAGGGCCTTGTCCGGTCTAACGCCCAAGCCGCTTGGCGCTGTGTGCGGCTGATTGTTTGGCATCGAAGCACGAAGATCCATCCGAAAGTCCTCCAACTCCTTTCTGCAAAAAGCGATCAAGCTGAAATGGCGATACTGTATCTACTGTAAACGGGTGTGCATTGGAGATTGCCAACAGTATACAAGCAGTAGAGTTGCACAACCTCCACGTTAAAGTTGGTTGTTGGATTGGGGCATTGCACAAGGCATTGGTTGTATTTCAAGTTACAGTAATTACCGTATCATTCTAGATCATACAGTAGCTCTTTGTCGCTATCTTGGGTTGCCAGTAGGGCTCCGGAATGCAGATGAGGACTCCACCAATAATATAGCCCCTTGCCCATTTATCATACATGATGTCTTCTGGAAGCAATCTCGAGGAGATCTCGACCTTCTTTTATAGCGCAGCTTCCGACTGCCTATACGACATCTGCACTGCATCTATTGCTCCAGGCTCCATCACAGCCTCGCGCGCCCTGAGCCCAGATCTCAAGCGGGGGAACTTAGCGCCTGCTGCTGTGGACGATCGTGGTGACACGTCAGAAACCAACTAACTAAAACTCGCGGCTTCACGACATCGAGGCTGTGTCGACTTTCGTGGATTTCGATCTGGCGGCTGAAGAGGAGTTGCACCGGCTGGGAGTCACACGTCCTTGCGGTATCCCCAAATGAAGTTGGCTTGGTTGCTAATCATGTTTAGTGCGACCTTTCAGCCATGCTTACTGGGGATTACGGTACTGTATGGCTGGCCTTCAAACCCCCCGTCCCCCTCCTTTCGATGTTCAATCCTCCATGCTTCACCACCAGTGGAGGATGTTCAAGAGAGAAGATCAAAGTAAGGCAACCACACAAACAGCTGGGCCTACAGTAAAGGGTCGGAGATGCGGCTCACTGCGTCTGCCTGTGACGGGGAGTCAGCTGCGGAATCCAAGTTGATTCACAAGGCTGCGGCTTCCGCTTTTGCTGTACGAACATGCCTTTGTCTGAAGAGCCCATCCAAACTATATCTACCTTGTACAGTGCCAACACCACCACGAGTGGACTTTTGAGACAAATTTTGTATAGCAGCCCTTTGCGTGTGTGTACCTTTCACTTCAATCCCAGCATAAATGGTATCGAAAGAGTAAATAGTGAAAATGTCTTCAATTTCAGACTCCAGCGACTTGGAGAATAGACATGCCCGTCATCGCACACCTCGGTCGCCATCTTCTCCACACCCGCTCCCTCCCCAACCAAAACATAAAAAGAAGAAGAGGCTTCCTCCTCAAGAGGCGATCAATAAGATCTGGCAGCGATTTTCCGAAAAGAAGTTTAGCAAAGCCATCACCGTTCTCCCACCTTCTGCTCCATGGCACCCTCAAAAGAATGCCTACGCACCATCAGGTGCGAGTGGCAGGAACGCAAGAGCGGCAAATGAAAATCTTCTTGTGTCACAGGATTACGAACGAGCGGTAAAAGAATGCCGTGCGAGGGTTCAAAAGCTGATACGAGAGTGCAAGAGAGTAAATATGCGATACCGCGACCCAACGTTTGACATAGACTGGGACTTGAAATGGGAGAAAGGACATTGCCTTAATGGCCTTATTGACACAAGATTCAATATCGACGGACGCGTGTTCTCAAAACCGACTGCAAATATTCCCAGGGCTGTCAAGAGGGTCCACGAAGTATTTGAGAAGCCAACGTTTTTGAAGAACAAGCCGCTTCCCGCAGATGTGAGGCAGGGGAGTCTAGGCGACTGCTGGCTGATGGCCAGTTTGACAGCTTTGACCAATATGGAGAATGGTATCCAGAGGTTATGTGTTGAGTATGATACCAAAATCGGTATATACGGTTTTGTCTTTCACCGAGATGGTGAATGGATCATCTCCGTTATTGATGATAAGCTGTATCTCAAGTCGCCAGATTGGGATTCTCCTTCAGTCCAGCGACATTTGCTAGAGCAGACGGATCGGGAGGATGTCGAAATGGAATACCGGAAGACCTACCAAACGGGATCCCAATCCTTGTTTTTCGCACACTGTCAAGATCCAGATGAAACATGGCTACCGTTGCTAGAGAAGGCATACGCTAAGGCTCACGGCGATTATGCTGCTCTTTCTGGTGGTTGGATAGGGTAAGAAGCTCCCCTTTCCCATACCATGTTTCGAGGATCATGAGAGCTGAACTTGTCTAGTGAAGGACTTGAGGACCTCACAGGTGGTGTAACAACCGAATTATTAACATCAGATATTCTTGACGTTGATGATTTCTGGGATAATGAAATCCTCAAAGTCAATAAAGAATTCCTGTTTGGTTGTACCACGGGTCTGCTTGATATAGGTTACGGTAGTAGGGATGGAATTTCAGAAGGCCATGCATACGTTATTATGGAGGCTCGAGAGCTGTCAACTGGACAGCGATTACTCAAACTCCGGTAAGATTATTTGTGCACGCTAATGATTTTTCAATTGCTAATTCATTCCAGAAATCCGTGGGGTAAAGGAAAAAAGGGCAACTGGGAAGGTCCGTGGTCTGATGGAAGCAAAGAGTTTACCCCCGAGGCCCAGATTGAGTTGAATCACAAGTTTGGTAGTGACAGTGTTTTCTGGATCTCATACGAGGACCTCCTTCGGAAATACCAACACTTTGACCGAACTCGTCTGTTTCAAGATGCTCCAGATTGGCGGATCACCCAAAAATGGATCAGCACTGAAGTTCCGTGGAAGCCCGAATTTGAAGAGAAATTTGTCATTACATTGACAAAGGAGTCACCAGTAGTTCTGGTACTAAGTCAGCTTGATGATCGATATTTTGACGGCCTACAAGGCCAATACAATTTTCGCCTACAATTTAGATTGCACGAGATAGACTCGCCTGATGAGGATGAATATATCGTAAGAAGCCATGGGAATTATCTAATGGACCGCAGTGTAGTTACCGAGCTAAAGAGCCTGGAAGCCGGAACTTATTCTGTTTTCGTAATGGTTGTTGCTGATCGAGACACAAGATTACCTGCTGTAGAAGAGGTTATCAAACAACAATGCAGGCAAAGATTGGATAACGACAAATTGGCACAAGTAGGTGCCGCTTATGACCTCGCGCATAGCAAAGGCGCTGAGTTCTTGGAGTCTAAAGCTGCGGCTCGAGCAACCCTGGACAAGGCTAAGGCGCGGGGGGCTAGAATTGCTCTGAGAAGGAAGAATTGGGAGAAGAGTCACTTGAGCCATGACATCTTNAAAAAAGCAGGACAAGAAAAACCAAGAAAAGCGTGAACGAAGGGAGGCTAAAGAGGCAGCCGAAGCAAAGGAGAAATATGAGAGAGAGCGGAAGGACCAGGCGATCCAGACGGAAGATATAAAAGAAGTGAAACTCGATCAAGATGACAAGAGCATACAAACAGGGCCTGTGGACACTGAAGCTGCGTTTAAGCCTTCTACAGAACAAACTGACAACTCTGTTTCGCCCGGTTCCAACACTAATGACAGAGGAGTACAGACAGAAATCATACTGGACTCCACTGTATCTCAGGGGACCCCTGACACGCCAAACTTCTCGACAGTACCTCCATCACCATCCTTTAAGGCCATACAAGATCATCCCCCTCCCGCTCCACCACCGAAGCACGAGAGATCACCACACCGATACTCACGACAGCCACCAAACTACATCACTTCTGATGGAGAATCCAGCGCAAGCCCGATATCAGATTTCGACGATATATACAGTGATGATGATCCAACCTTAAGAACACGCCCGCTCATGAGCACTGGAGAATCCACCAGCGGTAGAAAGAGTAGAGATAGGGATAGTGATGATGAGGAAAATGCAGCAGATCCCTGGAACGCAATCTGTATTGTGGGGTTGCGAGTTTATAGCATGGATGAAGGTCTGAAGCTTAAGACGCTTCAGCACCGTGAAGAGGAAGAATTGCATTATCTAAGAAGCAAGAAGTTCAGCAAGGGGAATGATAAAGGTACAGATGGGGATACGGAAGATTTTGATGACGAAAATCCTCCAAAGAGGGGAAGGAGGAGAGGTAGCGAATCTCGCAAGAGATATGAGCATCGGGGAATGTCTACCGATATGTATAAGACCTGTGATAATAAGGAAGTTGAGAATGACGTTCAGCCGATCCAAGAACGGGAAATAGGTCCTCCTGTTGCGGATATGGAACAGCTAATTGGGCACGATGGGATTTCAACTACAGCAAGCAGAGAATCAAGGACGCAACTGGAAACTCTGACGAACGAAGCAAGCTAACGGCAATTAGCGATACACAAAATGATCAAGTATGGCAGAATATTTGTCCTGGACTTAAGATACCAATATGTCTCCTTTACTTGCTGAGCGTGTCGCGACTTTCTGTAATTCTATTACTCTAGGTTATGATGGGGCCAGGATCTGGTTATCTCGGCCTATTACACTTAACTCATTTAAATTACATTTTTGCCTCTCTAATCAACAGACTTATGAGTTCAAGAAAATTATAGTGGATGTTAAGATGCTATACAAACCAACGTGATACCAAGATTGAATATACTCATAGCATTTAACTGAGTCGAGATTCGATTTATTCAACTGTGTAGATAATCCCAAGGCTACCAAATACATGCCCCTAAAAGTTCGTATAATGACATTTAATGTGTGCCTTCTATTATCTCTCTTCGTATCCTTCCTTCAAGAAAATCCCCAGCCTAGAGAAGTGTCTAATAACCCAATGCTGCATATGAAGATAAGGTGTTGATACAATTCTGATAGCTTCTGGATATCCTGGTCATCATACATCCACCTCTTCGGTCTAGGTTATGGAGACATTCCATGACCAAGTAGAAGTCTGACGTTGTTACCATCCCGTAACATATTCTTTTGATAATAGTACACGTGATTGTAAGTCACTGAAATTTTTGTTTTCTGCATCATAACATCTCCGTACAATGTCGTGACTACTGATCGAGTCTTCTCCAAAAAATCTCGGACCGTCCTTCAATCTGCTGACAGCGGCCATCAACTAAACTTCGAAAACACTAACGAAGCATTGGTTCCACCAAATCCAAAGCTGTTCGACATTGCTACATTAATTTCGGACTGTTGGGCCGATAATGGTACATAATTGAATTTGAAGTTCTCGGCCTTATTATGAAGGTTTAGGGTAGGCGGAAGCATATTCTATTCTAAAGTTAGTTTTAAAAATGGATATAAGAGACAGCTAAAGACTTATTTACCTCCTTGATAGCTAATATTGAGAAAATGGCTTCAATGGCACCAGCTGCGCCAAGAAGATGCCCAATGGCGCCTTTGGTGCTGCTCACAGCAACTTTGTTGAGACTTCCTACACGCTCGTCACTTAACATCAACGTCTCTATAGCCGTGTTTTCCGCAAGATCTCCTATCGGGGTGCTTGTAGCATGGGCATTGATGTAGTCGACCTCACTTGGACGAATACCGGCATTCCGTAAAGCTTTCTTCATAGCTAAGAGTGCCCCAGAACCATCTTCCCTTGGAGCAGTGATGTGGTATGCATCACCACTACAACTATAACCTCTGACCTCGGCATAAATATTTGCTCCCCTGGACAGAGCATGTTGTAGCTCTTCAAGAATAACAACGGCGGCTCCTTCAGCGATGACAAATCCACATCTATCTCGATCAAACGGCCGTGATGCAGCAGATGGATCGTCATTGAACTGAGTAGCCAGTGAACGAGCTCGTGAAAAACCAGCAAGAGCCAGAGGGTGGATACAGGATTCCGCACCTCCAGCAACCATCACATCCGCATCTCCATACGCAATGAACCGCGCGGCATCACCAATCGAGTGAGCGCCAGTGGTACAAGCAGTGGTCACGGTATGGTTAGGACCTTGCAAACCATATTTCATCGAAATATGGCCAGCGCCTAGGTTGATAAGAAGTTTGGGTACGAATAAAGGCGAGACTTTCTTATATCCCTACAATCGAGTCTCAGCAAAAACTCCATCACATGAGTAAAATTTAGTTGTGAGAGCTCACTCCTTTATCATAGGCTAAACTAGTCTCATAGATGTCGTCGAAGTTGCCGATTCCACTTCCTAAACATACACCTGCCATTTCTCTGTCCTCTTGGCTCTCTGGCCGCCAGCCAGCGTCATCTAGAGCCATCTCGGTCGCAGCGAGAGCGTGCTGAGTGAATCTTGGAATACGACGCTCCTCGCCTTTATTTAACCAGTCTGAAGGCTGCCATTTGCCCTCATCTTTGTTGCCCTCTGGGACTATACCTGCGACCTTACTAGGAAGCTCCTGCCACCGTGACCTAGGCTCGATATTCGAGACATTGACTATGCCAGAGTCACCAGCTATTAGTCGACTCCACGTTCGTCGAATACCAACCCCTAGAGGCGTGATGGCTCCTAGGCCTGTTACTACTACTCGACGCATTTTCTATCCATTTTTAGGAGCTATATTTGCCTCTTTGTAGACTTTTTCAAAGAGATGAGGTCACGAGAAGGGAATCTAACTTAGCTGTATTAGTACTAGTGTGTATAGGGAGCTCTAGGATGTTAACGGATACGCCTAAAAGTAAATCCGCAACAACGCTAGGAAAGACACCCCTGCTTAGATTTTATCATCGTAACTTTTGTCAATTGAGCTAAGGAGAGAGAGAGGAAGAGGCGCGATCCATAGATACACATACCCTCTCCCGTTTGGCCAATTGCCAAATTTCTCTTAATAGAGAGATGTCGACCAAGGCATGCGCATCGTGTCTCCGCACATTGCAACGGCAGTCGAGAGCCTTGTGTGATCTACCGCGTCCAACACGGCGTACAACCTTGAGATTTCCCAGCTCCAGGACTTTCACGGCAACAGCATCAAGAAAGGTCACGCCCGACCCTCGAAATTTGGCACAAGCTACACAGATACCGCCAAGTGCATCAGAAAATGTGGAACCGGCCTCGAAAAGCAATGCCGGTCCGGCTCCATTCAATACGAAGAAAGCATCGGCGGCACTTTTGAGAGCTACGAGCGGAGTAACGGAAACGTATACGGCTTATGGCGTAACGGAGGATATGTACAGAGAATGCGCGAGGCAGGCTGATTACTCGATTCCAGAAGCGGCGGATCTGGATGCCGAGATGCCCAAGACAGAAGAGGGAGAAGACTTGGGTGTTGGTTCAGGATGGTGGCATGCTGGTATGTTTTTGCTTAGCTGGATTTATCTCNTTTTTTTTACCAATGGGGTTTATTCCTTTAGAAAGGGCCCATTATCGAGTTCATAGTTGCTATTCTAGCAATTACAAGCAACAATTACTGACAAATCATATTTAGAACTGGGATTGAAACCAACATTCAGCACCTGGTCTCAAGTAACCATGCTCCATATGTACCTCCTTACAGCCCGCTTCCGTTGCTTCTCCTCCTCAGATTCACAGATCTGGCAGCAGCATCTTCTCGACCACTTCTTCTACGATGCCGAAAACCGCATGGTGATCAACCATAATATGCATGCGCGTGGCACACGGAATAAGTATCTCAAGGACCTGTATATCCAATGGCGGGGTCTGTTGGCTGCGTATGATGAGGGAGTGGTGAAAGGGGATGCAGTGCTGGCTGCTGCTGTCTGGAGAAACGTTTTCAAGGCGAATGAGGATGTGGATATCAAAGGGCTCGCGCAAATTGTCAGTCTGATGAGAAGGACGTTGAGGGATTTAGATGAGTTGGATGAGCTGGATATTAAGATGAGTCCCGTGCAATTTGGTGCTCCGGAGGAGGAGCGTCAGACTGTAGAGCTGAAAAGCAGTCTGATGGATCAGCCATTTGAGAAGGAACCGGTGAAGAGCGATCAACAGGTAAAGAATGCCCAACATGGGAAGAAAGGGCGCAAATGAGGTGCTTCCCTCTTGTGTATATCTAGTGTATCATATTCTGAGACGTATTTAAAGGGCATCTATTGCCTACCGCGGATTGGGCGGGATAATGTAGCAACGAATACCAAACTCACTGTTTTAAGGACACCTAGACTTCATCGCTCTATACCGTGTTCCCGCGCCCCCTCTTTCCGAGAGATACTTCTCGGGCTGGGCTGTTAATTTCCTATTAACGACTAAACAGATCAAATAAGGAGACCTGATCTGGATTTATCTTGCACTGCTCCTTTGAGTCATTCCACCAACAACAGATATCTTCAGCAGCGTCACATCGTAGGACAAAAGATTGTAAAAGACCACTGCGGGTTTCACCCCGTCTTCTCCCACATCTCGAAGGAGTACTTGGTGCCATTCTCCTCCTGCACACCCTCGGGGACCGTCTCACCAACCCAACTATCCATCTCAACCTGGCTCTTTCTCATCCACGCAGTTTCCGTTTTGGTTCCAGTCAGCGCCAAAGGAAACACAGTGTCGCACTCAAACTCGCTCAGAATCCGCGTGATCAAACACCTCTTGGTCTCCGGTAATTCCAGTGCAGCAGCATAAATCTGTGCCCCGCCAATCACAAACACCTTGCTGATACTCTCCTGCCTACCACTTAGATAAGCCAGGGCAGCTTCTAGACTCCTTGCTTTACAAAGCGTGTTCTTGTCGACGATTTCGACGGTCTCTGGATGCGAACGACTAATTACCACGTTTAATCTGTCTCGTAATGGGCGGAATTTGGTCGGGATGCTATCCCAGGTCTTGCGGCCCATGATGACGGCGTTGAGAGATTGAGGAGGAGCGTTTTCCTCGAGGCGCTTGGTCACGCGGGCGAAATAAGCCATTTCGCGGCGTAAACCCGTCCATGGGAGAGTTCCATTTAAGCCAATGCCCATTGACTGGGTGGCTGCTACTATTAAGGTGAGTTCTTTAGGGAGTGGCATCATTGGAACGGGATGTTTGGAGAAAGTAAAGACGCGTCCAGTTTCGGTTTGCGAAGTAATTATGAAAAGCTAAAGAGAATTCAACTTTTGAGTTAAGAGAATTTCTGCCTTAGTTATTGACTAATACGAGCCCCTTCGAGCATCCAGGTTAGTCTAAAATGGTTTTTATGAGTTTCATCCTTCTGCAGCGTGGAGGTACACGGTTTGCTGAAAATGGACGGGTGGAAATGATATTGCCTTTAGTCACCGCTTTCTGTATTGAATGAAGAGGGTCCTCTTTTAGCTAGCATGTTTTTAGAAAGGCTGGACCAAGATTTTGTTTCCAAGCGACCGGGATCAGCCTTACGGGCCCTAGTCATCGATTCTTCCATTCTCAGCCTTCTCGAGCCGTTTCATTTCACAACCTCCTCCTAGACTGGTAATTATATGGTGTATACAATCCTAGGTAGAATTCTCGCACAGGTCGCCTTGCACGATATACTCACGTATCTAGCGGTAGGACTATTCAATTGACAGACCCTCGCCAGCTTTGAACGATAAGCCAGCCTCATCGGGCAGGAGTCGTGCAGTGTTGCTCGTCTAGCATGTGCCGAGCCTGTCAATACTGTATTATCCAATAGGCTCTCGAAGAATTAGGCAATGGGTACCCTCGGACAATGCAAATATGGCATTTTGTGCTTAAGAAGCCGAGATGGTATGCCATGAGTATTTCCTCGAGATGGCAACCGAACAACATGTTACCCGATTTCAACCATGCTACATCCTGCGCGACAGTAATATCCCCTGCGTCATATGGTGCGAGGACGCAGTTGGATACTATGGAGTCCCTACGTAGTCTTCAGCTTCTATCTTCTCGTACCCAACCTCGACAAAGCTGCTGAAGTCCTTATACAGCTAGGGTGGCATCTCGAAGACAGTGCGCAAAACCAAATTTGGAAACACCCCACTGCGAAGCGCCCATCACCGCTTGACGCCGCCAATTGATGTGACCCAGACATGCCAGAACAGACTTGCCTGGTCACTGACTGGGAATGGGTCTACCTCCACCATCAAGTAAGATTCCTCCTGGACCAACGACTACTATCCTCCTTCCAACCTCAGAATGGAATTTCACTTTCCCATCAATTATTCAGAGTTTCTTTCCGCCTTTATCAAAGCTCCTGGATGCTCTGATCGGCAAGCTTCTCGATAACCCTCTTACGGATGGGATCTGGAATCAATTGACAGTTCTCATAGCCTGCCCCAAAATTAATCCAACCGTATCCATCTCGATCACGTGACACATACCCCCTTCAACTCCCTCTTCCGCGGGTGGCACGCTGGCAGTTTTTCGTGATGCTTTATTAATTACTATAATGAATCATTGCTGTGTTGAAAAAGAATGTGCCTCGGCTCATGGGAAAGCCATCGGTGCTTCCCCTTAGCCGACCTGCTCCGGTGCAGGCGCAGGAAAGGGCGTCTGGCTGGCCCCGGTTCCCTCCGACTCGTGCCCCCCGCAATGTCACAAGCTGGAGCAGCGTCTTGGCCAATCAGCGCTGGGCAGATAACGTCACTGCCCAGATGCGGTTTTTCTGGGTCAAACCAGCAGGAAAATGATGATTAGAGCAGCGAGGGAATCATACCTCGGAGCTGGATCTCAGATATACAGCAAAGTCAATTCTGCTGCTGTGCACAATCTAATTAATGATGATGGTGGTGCTGTCTGCTGTCTGCTGTCTGCTGTTGGCTTGAAGTCCATATTGGAGCTCAGAGTCATCCGATTGTCGTGACCAAGAGACCNTTTTTTTGTGTGCCAACTGATTGATTGATGGCCGGCAGCCTTCGTGCATGTTCAAGTCCCCTGGTCGAGGCCTCCGCTGCACCGAGCTAAAGCAGCCAAACGCTCGTCTCCACACAAGGCTCTCTCTTGTACAGTCAGAGAGAGCTCCAGCTTTGGCTCTCTGCTGCTCTCTCTCTGCTGCTTCTACCCTTCCTTGCCCCTCCCCCTCCTTCTCTTCCCTCTTCTCTCCTCCCATCCGTAAGGGGGAACCAAGGCGGCGCCAGCAAACCACCCTCACTGGCCAGCTTTGCCCATGCCGCGGATCCAGATCGGCCCAGCCAAAAAAAAGCTGCGCAGCCTTCCCGCCGAGCGTGCATCTCCTCTGTCACAGGCGCACATGTTCCTGTGCCATCATGTCATCCATGCCTCTTACTCATTCTCCATCTTTTTTTCTTTCTTCTTTTCTTCCTCTTTTTTTTCTTTCGTTTACCTTTTCCACTTTCTCTGTTTCGGTGTCTCCTTTGCTTCGAATTTGCTCTATTCAAATTCCTTCCATAGGCTATATTTCTTCTACCTCTACCTCCAGCTCACCCGAAGCTACGGGCCAAGAGTGTGTGTCATACTCCAGCTGCGCAAACGTTTAGGGTGTGCATTACTTCAACAAACGAAAGGGAATTCTGATGACTAGACCTTGAGCATCTTACCATTGCGATACCTCACATCATTCACAATGTCAGCAAAGAGCATCAGAGGCTCGGAGGGCAAGAAGCCTGCCTCGGCAGCAACCAATCTGATCGGTAAGTGTTCATAGTGTGAACAAAAGGCTAGCTGCTTTAGGTTCATAGGTCATGCTAACACTTCTACAGCCGGAGGAGCAGCAGGCATGATGGAAGCTCTCGCCTGCCATCCTCTAGGTATGTTACCGCCTCTATTTGCTCTAATTACAACCCAATTCCTCAATTGAATACTCTTTCCCTAACATACCGCTCCTCAAGATACCATCAAGGTTCGTATGCAGCTCTCCAGAAGAGCGCGAGCTCCAGGAGCCAAAAAGCGTGGTTTCATAGCAACAGGGTCCGAGATTGTCAAGCGAGAGACTCCTCTCGCTTTATACAAAGGCTTAGGTGCCGTGATCACTGGTATTGTGCCCAAGATGGCCATTCGGTTCACCAGTTTCGAGGCCTACAAGAAGATGCTGGCCGATAAAGAGACTGGTGCGGTAAGCTCAAAAGCTACCTTTGCTGGTATGTTACCATCCTTCGTTTCTCTTTTTCTACTCTCATATATATTCTCTTGTATTTTACAACTCATGGCGTCCAAAAAACATCCAAAAGCCGGGGCTAGAACTTTGGACTTTTCTATATGTGTGACTCAGACATGAAAATTCGTATTTTCTTAGAATCGTATTTCAGGAGTAGGCAAATAAATATAAGAGAGAGAGGGAGAGAAAAGAAGGAAAATGCTAATTATCTCTTCATCCTATAGCTGGTCTTGCAGCCGGTGTCACAGAAGCTGTCGCTGTCGTAACCCCTATGGAGGTTATCAAAATTCGACTCCAAGCGCAACACCATAGTATGGCTGATCCCCTAGATATCCCGAAATACAGGAATGCAGCACATGCACTTTATACCGTCGTAAAGGAGGAAGGAATTGGTGCTTTATATCGCGGTGTATCACTCACGGCTCTGAGACAAGGTAAGTGTAATCTTGTTTTCTCTGTCTGAACTCCACGCTTTTTCAGTCATGGGTAAGACCTTATGCTAACACGAATATACAGGCTCTAATCAAGCTGTCAACTTCACAGCGTACACCGAGTTTAAAGAGGCACTTCAGCGCTGGCAACCCCAATATCACGACAGCCCAATTCCATCTTACCAAACAACCCTCATTGGCCTAATATCCGGAGCGATGGGACCCCTCTCGAACGCACCTATTGACACCATCAAGACCCGATTACAAAAGACCCCCGCTCAATCAGGTGAGACCGCGCTATCAAGAATAACCTCCATTGCAAAGGACATGTTCCGGTAAGCTTTTCTCTTTTAGGGAATCATGGGGAAATACTCCAATTTAAAACCTTCACAAGCTAATCTCGCTTTTTGCGTGCAGTCAAGAAGGTTTCCACGCTTTCTATAAGGGTATCACGCCTCGTATAATGCGTGTAGCCCCTGGCCAGGCTGTTACATTTACGGTCTACGAATTCTTAAAGGAGAAGCTCGAGAACAGCACTATTCCCATAGTAGGTGGCAAGTACGAGGAATAAAATAACATTAAACGGGATGAGGATATGGCCTTATCTAAAAAGCAAAGGCGTTTCCAAGGTCTCACATATGATGCGAAAACGCGAATTGGGGATAACCGGTTGGTGTTGCTCTGGGGATCTATTTTATGAGGATATAGTGTTCAAGTGTAGAAGTGAAAAGTCGTCACTATTTTTAAAGGTCGCAGAACTCAAAAGAGGGTATGATTTACAATTTTGGAGAGGGATTTGTTGCGATGCTTAAACTTTTTTTTGTTTTTGTTTTCCCTTAGCATTTGTAGAGGAAGCTCCCGTCAGCGGGACGTCAGCAGGCGGCGCTGCATTTGCATATTAACCCTTTTTGTTGGAAGTATTTAGTCTCCTTAGATGTTCTTTCTAAAATCCAGGAGGAATACCCCAGTGTCTGCGTTGCATGGCATAGCATAGGATAGCATAGCATGCTCTTCAAAAACAAGAAAGTTCTTTTTACTCGGACATTTCTAATCCTTGTTCATCACTGTCATCAGTCATTCAGTCTCCCAGATCACTCCCAGTTTGTATCTGTAGCTCCTCATCTACGTCCGGGCTTCTTTGGCCTATCAAATGCCTTCTTCGTCTCCACCTTTGGATGTAAATCCGACTCTATGCTCTCCTGGCTAATGTCCTCGGGCGACCCTGCCTCGATCCTCTTCTCTAATTTCAACCCTGCCTCTTCCTCTCCAATCTGCGCTGCCGATCTTGACGAAGCAGCGTAAAGCATGCGCTCTCTGATCTTAGACCCGGAAGGGCAGGTGTAGATGAAGAGGATGGGAGAGGAGGTGGTACCTTGATGGGTGTGCGTGTATCGGTAGAAGGAATAGCGTGGCTCGGTGGATGAGATTGTACTGCTAAGGGAGGAGATCTCAGTGGATGTCACGGAGGCTAACTCCATGGTTTCAGCTGCGGTGTTGATTTTCTAGACTCAAACATTAGACTCCGTACATCTTCTCCAAATATTTGTAACTTATCAGAAACGGATGAAGGGGGGAAGGATAATGGCATACCAACTGCACCAAGTTACTCCCAGCTTGCCCTTCCTCGCCCAGCTTCTTTAGCGCAGCCAGTGCGTCGTCAGAAACCGGCATTTTCACACCCGATGAAACATGGCTCCTTCTTTCGGCCATACCCCTCCCTTCCTCAGCCTCTTTCCTCTTCACATCCCCAAGCACCTGCTCCTCCTCGGTCAGCGGAGCCTCGAGCTCGGTGTGCTTATCATGTTCCTGGAACCCTTCCTTCGTCAACTCCTCCGCGGTCGTCGCGAAGATGGTCTCCCTAAATCGCTCGATTCCAAGCTCCCGGACTAGCGTCAGCCGCGTGGATGCAAAGAGCATCTTCTCTCGCACGCGCGCTGCGTCAGGTACGTAGGTCACGGCGACGAATGGCGCGACGTCCGTGGCTGGGTACCGACGGAGGATGATGTAGAGGGCGGCATTGGGCTGGAGGTGGGGTGCGAGGAGCGAGATGTCGTGGTCGAAGGAGCCGGTGGCTGGGGAGAGAGTGGTTAAGGGTTCGAGATTTTCGGACTTGATGGTACAGAGGAGACCAAATTGGGTGGTGTCGGAGACGAGGGTTTGAAAGGCGGACTGGAGTTCCTTGGAGGCTGTTTTAGGAGGAGAGGTGGGGTTAGCTGGTTAGGTTTGGGGAAGGTTGGAGATGGGAGCTTTCGGCACCTGATATTCCGGATTGCATTTTGAGGATTCTTTTTTTAAGGAGAAGAAGGAGAGAGGAGCAAGAGAAGTGAGGAACGGAAGAGGAAAAGAGAAGGTTCGCTGTACAAGTATGTTTGTTGTTTAAGGAGCCAGGGACTACGTAGAGGGTGGTGGGCTGTGGCCCAGTCAAGGGGGGGTCCAAGCATCAGCGCCAGCATAACAGTAGCTAGGCCCCATCTGGTTAGGGGTCCCGTTGCAAGTATGGAGTATCTTTGATTTTATTTTATTTGATTTTTATATTTCAATGAAGAGTTCAAGAGCATCGTTTGGATTCAATAATGATTGCAGGATGTACGGTACAGATTCGAGGATAGGACTATGATTCCGGTTCATGAATATCGAGGCCGGAGTCACCGGATATCAATAATCAATACGATGAAATTAATTGACAGCATCTGTAGTATAAATATGACACGAGGGCGAGTTGCTCGACTAGACCCCAACCACGTTTCAACATAGTTCGCAGTGGAGATGGAGGGGCTGTACAGCAATGCTACATTTCAACTCGGCCGAATGTTTTCTAGTCTAGAACTTGTAAGATTTAAGATGTAAGTTAAAAAGCTACACGGGCTCAAAATCATTAGAAGTCAGCGCGAAGACATGAAGACGAAGACGAAGACGAAGATTGAAGATGGCGGGGTGAAATGACTAGACCAGGTCCGTGCACATACGCTAATAGAGGGGTTCTGAGACCTTTCTGGCCCTTATGATTGATTCTATGAACGTCGCTTGTGAATTGCCTCTTCCTTCATCAACAATCATGGCTTAAAAGCTACCTCAATGCCTTGCACATTTACCTTTGCACATTTACTCTGATTAGGATTGTATTTTGGACTTTCATTAGCTTGGTTAGTTTGCTTAGTTTGCTGTGTCAAAAGGTATTCCTAGCATCGGCATGGAAGGTGGTCATCCTACCACCACAAGTCTTGTAGGTAAGTCTATGGTTTACGTTCAAATCAACTGCTTCCCACATCTCTCTACTGTACGGGTCGCGCAATTATTCTTTATCTCAACACCGTTCACTCTCTGTTACCAAGACAAACTAAGAAATTACGTTCAATCACAATTTCTTTCTTGCTACTCAAATCAATCATGACACCCTCCTCTGCACCACCCAAAGTTCCTTCCTCAGTTTCATGCAATGCTGCACCTGGAACTCCTGTTAAATTAGTATGCAATTCTGGAGCTAATCACCTCCTAGACAGAGAAGAACGCGCCATTGCAGAACTTCTCACTCGATTCAAGAACCTCATCTCACTGGTTGCTGAACCCGCTCAGGATGGCGCTACGCTAGAAGTCGCTGCCGCACAATCTTTCCAGATGGAGGTGGAGACGAATGCCTTGGTAAATATTTCTTTCCCTNCTCTCTCTCTCTCGTATATTCTTTTATTTTACATCCACTCAGCTCCCTTTAAGTTTGTCTGATCGGCCATGGCCATGGTTCTTTTTAAACTAACTCGTGTCTCTATTCCAATGCTATAGGTACAAGCTTCTGAGGATTTGCTACGGCTTACCCGGGAGTTAAAGGAGATGTGGCTCTTCGGACCTTTGAGAGAGATTGGAGAGGGCGAGGGTGAAGGGAGCATGGATGAGGACTCGAAGAAGGTTGGAGAGATGATAAACGAACTTCTGAAGAGGGGAGACGAGAGCAGGGGTGGCTAGTAATGCCACAATGTCCTCTTCTTTCGGTCGGTTTTATCGATCTGTTATGGAAAACCGGGGTCTGGAGTTTATTCGGGGTTGGCGTATTGAGCATATTGAAATGCGGAAAGATCTGATACCATAGGAGGCAGTGTGCCAATACGGCAATTCAATAGTTGTGTGCAAGGTAATAGAAAAGTTTGCTACGACACTTCTTAGACTCTTCAGCTGGAAGGCAGGTGGGTCTTTAAACTTCAGAACTCATGGTTCAAAATAAATATCCTCCTCGGGAGTCTTATAATAACTAGCAGGTGATGTTACCATCCCAAACATTAAAATATTTGGAGTATAGCTAGTAGTCATCTAATGCTACCTTATAGCAGTATTCGTAGAAGACACCGGTTGGTTGTCCCAGGCTAAGGAAAGGGGCAGCTGTGAGAAAGAAGGTAATGATCTGCGTACTGTTAAGAGAGGGATGAGGTTTAAATCTTGAAAATGGTAAGAGAATATTCAGAGAGTCTAAATGGACGAGGTAAGATGCATGAAATGTAATGTAGTATGATAATAAGCACCGCAGCTGGATTTATTTGTTACGCTTAGCTGGTGGACCACTAATTAAATACCCCTAAGCTCTGCTCTTGAACAATTACTTGGCTTCTTATCATAAGCTGCATATTCAAAGAGATGATTGGCACTAATCAGTGGAGTACGGTATATGCTATTCCTATACATTTACTCTAACTATCATAGCATGCTGATCTATTTTAGATAAGATTTGATAAGGACTACTATCCTTCCTCACCATTCGGATCCGCTTCGTCGTCGCTGCCATCTTGTCTCCTAATTTGGCCCTGCTTTGCAGCAGATACACCACCAGCTGTGGCCCAGAGGAAGTAATCTGACTTATAATGGTCAACATGGTTGAAAAATGTATAGAATCTAGACATGGTGTCAGCTCAGTTCCTAAAATAAAGAGAATTTTCTAGTTGGATGCATACTGATGGTCCTTCTCCTCTTCTCGGAATATTCGATCATAGATCTCTCTCTGCTTAAATTCATCCATTTCATTTTGAAATTTATCGAAATCAATTTTCTCCTTGCCATACTCATTAACTGCCTTTTCATTGTAGCTGTCAAATACCGGCCTTTCTAACAGTAGACCCAAACCGGGAGCTTTTGGGATACTAATCTTTGCAGATCCATAACTGTCGTAGATCGTCTGAATAGACGCACCACATCGGACTATAAGAGTAGCCATTGCAACCATTTTTCGGATTTGGTGCATCATAAAGGATTGGCCATGTACTTTCAAGGAGAGCCACTCGGTATCATTGATTATTATTGGTTTAGGTCCAACCTTGAAAGAGCGAATAACCCGCATAGCTGAAGGATCTTTGAAAGTTTTCTGGATGGTGTAATTGTGGAAGTTGCGGGTCCCTATATAAGCCGATAAAGCTTCTTGGACTCTCTCCCGTCGTTTTTCACTTATCCGATACGCTTTCCTTGCGGCTAAATATGCAGCTTTCACTTCTTTGATCGCCTTTTCTAAAGGACTTAGTAATTTAACTGTTCGTCTTTCATCAGAGATTGGCTCAGTTTCAACTGCCCCGTTCACAAGATCGTATTTTGAAGTTTCGTCTTGGGTCTGTTCAAGGCCCAGTATTGCTGGTCTGTCTGCTTCCGTAGAAGTATGGGTTGAGCTGCCGGCTGAATCTTCAAGTGCCGACTCGATCGTCGGAGTGGGTTCCCCAACATCTTGCCTTAGCTCTTGTGCGACTTTCTCCGACTCCGGTTCTGAAACTTCTGAGACTTTAGTCGTGTCGCTGTCATCTTCCAAGGTATGGATTGCTGCCATTACTTCTTCCCGTAATATTGGATCCAGCTTCTCTAGAATTGGCTGCACATATTTCGCTTCCGCTTCTTCCCAGAAGTTTGCGACTTCCTCTTGTCTAGACATATAACTTTCATATAGACCTTCCTTTTCTGCGATTTCAACTAGCTTTTTCCCCATATAACTTTGTGGGTGTGGTGGTAGAAATGAATACGTAGGTATTAGATACTCATACCACCTCGAATCACAAGTTTGATAGCAGCTAAATGAGCCGTTTGTCCTCTCAATGCCCCAAACTCGGATCTGTAATGGTAAATTTTCATTAATAGTCTGTACGATATTGGGATCCTCCACGATAAGCTTTAGAGAAATGACATTCCCGGCAGCATGTACCCCCTTATCTGTGCGAGCGCACCGGACAAGAGATGATTTCTTGGGGTCGTCTGCATTCGCTTTCGAGATTGCACCAGCTGCAATGAAGGCTTTGAAAAGATCTCCCTCAATTGTCTTCTCTGTATTATTGATCTGCATCCCCTTGTAGCCAGAGCCCGCATAACCTATCAGCACAGCAACTTTTCTCTTCGGTTTCCGAGTTTCTTCTGCAATTTCCTCCTTGGAGAATTGTACTCCAACTCCAGAAACTATGCGGCCTTGTTCAGGTTTTTCACGCTTAGAGTTGTCATTCTTTTTATCCTCATCTTCGTCTCTTCTCCGTTTACCTAGATTAGTTCGCCTTCGATTAGTTAGTTAGTTAGGTAACTGTTGTGGCCACCATTGACTTACTTCCACTCCGAGCGTCCCATGTCTGGCTTCTTACGCCGGCCGGCGCGGTTATTCTGCCCATTGCCTCGACTACGATCCCAGCGGTCCGAACGTGGCACCTTAGCAGATGAGGCACCAGCAGGCGTCGTATCATTACCGTTCGGATTTGACATCTTGTAAGGCGTTGTGATATTTGCATGGCCCTTAATGACCATCAGATATCGCCCTGATGAGAAGGCTTCCTAGCACCATAAATTTGACAGCCTCGTTTAACCTTCCCCGTAGTGCCCTTGGCTATACATGGACTAGTCTCCTCGTGCCTGCTAAGCCGCAGATTTCAGGCTCTCAGCCTTGACGTAGAATTGGCGACATTCTTTTAGCTACAAAACACTGGAACTTTTTCGAGGCTATTGTCAAGGAATCAATTCCCCAGCCTCGAATAACTGCAATATCCTCTTACGCATTGTTCACTTCTCTGGCACAAGCAGTCGCCTGAAGTGAATCATGGGTGTCCCCGACTTTCATTAAAGCCTTTGTCTTGTTTCCTTCAACCATTTTCGAACCGCCTGTTCAGTGGACTACCTCTCAGGCTACAGCACTTCTTCTTTCCTAGAGTTTTCCATCGATATCTTCACTTTCTTCGGAACTTGCCGACTCTATAAATAATGGATCTCGCTCAGATGCTCGTGCGCTCATGCGTGCGCTCCTTCTACGACACGAAATATATTCTAGTCATTGATGCGCTGATAATCCATTCAGCGTATGTCTCTTGATGGTGTCTCCGTCCATCTAGTAGGAGGTGTTGACTGAATCAACAGTTTACGTGACGATGATCTAGCATACCTGATGGGTATGAATACGAAGGAGCTACACAAGTTGTGCGGGAGGCTGAAAGAAGACCGATTCCTGGCCGTGTACGGTGGCATTCTTTCCCCTGTACTGTTCCAGAGTTGGCTAACTTCAGTCATCCAACAGACATACCCGACCTGAGATTAAGGAGGGTCAGCAGAGACCAATGAACAGAACGTATTACTATATAGATTATCGAGCAACAATCGATGCGATCAAGTGGCGTGTCTATCTCATCGATAAAACTGTGCAGGGTAATACAGTACCAACTGATGAGAAGAAAGAATATTTCTGCACTCAATGCAAGGCGGAATGGACAGTGATGGAGGTTCTCGATAAGAGAGGTCCTGAGGGATTCCTATGTCATAGATGTGGCTTCCTGCTGCAACACAACCTAGACAGCGATCGCGGGGGTCATGAACAGTCAACAAAGTTGAACGCTCAGTTTAAATTTATTACTGATGTCCTACCGAAGATTGACCAGGTCGTCATACCAGAAAATACCTTTGAGCAAGCGCTATCCTCAGCTCTTAAAGTTGTTCGGGACGACACCAATCCAGCTAATGATACTGCACCAGTTGATGCTTCTTCAGAAAAACCTACCGCTGTGCGTGGTATGACAAATCTGGGGCCGACATCCATTTCAGTCACTCTCACCACATCAGACGGACCTTCAGAAGCCGAGATAGCAGCAGATAGGGCGCGTAAGGAAAAGATCGCTGCACAAAATGCATTGCCGCAACATTTCACTCACAGTACAATCAGTGGAGAACAGGTCAAATTTGGCGCACAGCCACTTTACCAGGCTTCGCAAGCACTTGAAACTGACAAGAAAGATGCTGCCGCCGACAATATATCTGCTAATGGGGATGCAGCAGAGATTGATGACTATTTTGCCCGTCTTAAGGCCGAGCAAGCGAAAGAGGCGGAACAAGAAAAGGATGAAGAATATGAAACTGACGATGAGGACGATGAAGAGGATCTTGGATTTGAAGATGTTGTACCCAACGGGACAGCATCTGCTGTTGGCACTCCTGCCAGCTCGTTTGGGGGGATCGATGCAAAACCAGGTTCATCTGCGCTTGGTGGTGGTCTAAGCGGAATTTTGAAGAAAGGGGGGAGTATGTCTGGCAGTGGTACCAGCACAGGGGTAACAAGTCCGGTGACAGGACCAGATACACCGAATGATGATGGGAGACAGTCGAAGAGGGTTAAGATCGAGGAGCCATCAACTAAAGACGAAGAAGAAAGCGAAGAAGACGTAGAGTTCGAGGATGTGTAAAAGCTATAAATATTTACTGGGAAATCTTGGCATTTTGTGACTGTTGAAATCTAGACGGCGTTTGCGACTGAGCTGCATCGTTATTTGCGTGGCAGTCCTGGAGTATATGGAACCTCAGACTACCGTTGTATCATATGATAGAACGTCAAGGAGTTTGGGCTAGTGTATAACAAAAAAAACATTGCAATTTGGACTGCTTTTCGATCTTGGATACAGTATCTCCTTTTTTGGCGTCGCTATAATTAATTTATGTCCATCTTCAATACATATGTACCCCTGTGCGCCCTAAATCATTTCCCCGCATCACTTACTTGTCATCTAGTTAATTACATCATTTCGCCTTGACGTCAACTTAATCGAAGTGTTGTCAGTGCAAATATCTCCCAATCATAGGATAGTCTCATTTTTGTTTTTCGTTGTTTTATTTAGGTGATTGTAAAACATAAAAGAGCATGTTTGAAGCAGCCATGATATCACTACCCCGCGAGAAACTCTCTGCTCATAGCTTGCCATGACTCTCGAGTTTCCTCCTATATACCTCTTGCCGACTCATCTCCAACTCGAGCAACAACTAGAATTAGAGGACCAGATTCCGTCTCTGACATACAATATCCAGGAAGCTAAGATTGTACTTGGGAACATCGCTACGAAACAGCGTGCTTTGTTCGAGTTGCGCTCCCGCAAGCTCTATACAGAGGATATAAATCCAAAGAAACGATACAATGGCGAAGCAGAGGCAAGGAAGCAAGGTCAATCTGCGAAGAAGAGGAAGATAGCTCATGGGGATGTGAGAAATGAGCCGATTGTCATAATCGATTCTAGCACAGAATCGGAGCTCGAAACAGATCCGGAGGGTTCTGATAGGAAGAGATCAATTCGACAGTCATCAGACCAAATGATTTCTCCCATGAGAATTGCATCCAGTCCTCCTCCTTCGCCGACGTCATCAGTGTCCACGACTGCAACTCTGCAAGAGTCGGACTTTTCTCATATTGTCAAAGTGTTGAAAATTTCCTGGTTTACAGACTCATTGAGTGCGGATACTCTCCTGCCAGTAGATAATTATTTGGTATATGAAGGTAGAGTCATTTTGCAACAACCATCAGTTACTCCTGAGCCACTAAGGGCGACCAAACTACCACTTCGGAAGGAAGATGTTCTAGCGCGAGTAAAGGAAGACACACCACAGGTGTCACCGGGTCATTCTTACAGATACACTGGTAGAAATAGACGGCATCAGAGACCAGCTAGCCCTGTCCTTACACGTCCAACAAAACTTGTTCCACAGACTACCTCTGAGGAGGAGAAGATTTCCGAACTCCCTCCAGTTCCTGACTTCCTTCATACGAGGTACTCCTGTGAGCGTCCTACCCCGCCGGATCCTCCAAATAAGGGCTTTATAGAGGAGCTAAAAAAGATCAGAACTATTCGACTGCTCAATGCGGATGAAGTTGGGGTTCGTGCTTATTCCTCTGCAATCTCTGCAATTGCAGCTTATCCGTACACCATCATTTCAACGGAGGAGATTCTTCGCCTTCCAACTTGCAATCAAAAGATTGCTGCGTTGTATCAAGAGTGGAAAGATAATGGCTGTGTCCTAGAGGCTGATGAGCTTGCAGAGGATCCTAGATTGGTCATTCTGAATACGTTCTATGAAATCTGGGGCGTGGGAGCCACAACTGCCAGGGAGTTTTACAACAAAGGCTGGAGAGATCTAGACGATGTAGTGCAGTATGGATGGAATAGTTTGAGCCGGGTGCAACAAATCGGAGTTAAATATTATGAGGAGTTCCAGGAGAAGATACCACGAGCAGAGGTTGAGGGCATCGCAAACATAGTCCTAGCTCATGCCAGAAGGATTGCCGAAGGCTTTCAGATGGTGATTGTCGGGGGCTATCGAAGAGGAAAGTCCGGTAGTGGTGATGTAGATATGGTGCTTAGTCACCCGGATGAGGAGGTTACAGAAGGATTCATATCAGATATTGTTCTGAGTCTTGAGGACTCTGGGTGGATAACGCATACTTTGACGCTATCCACCGCAAACAGCGAGAGAAGCCAGGCACCGGTCAGCTGGAAAGGAGAAGGAGGTAAGCGTGGCACTGGATTCGATACTCTAGACAAGGCTCTCGTGGTATGGCAGAATCGAGACTGGCCGACTAAGGAAGCCGACCTGCGAGAGAACCCGAACTTCAAGAATCCCAATATTCACAGGAGAGTTGATATTATCATCAGCCCTTGGAAGACGGCTGGTTGCGCTGTACTGGGATGGAGTGGTGGGACAACCTTTCAACGAGATATCAGAAGTTACTGTCGACATGTCAAAAACTGGAAGTTCGACAGCAGTGGTGTCCGGAGTCGGGTTGATGGTAGTTGGGTGGACTTGGAGCAGGGCGAGACAGGCGATATGGTTGCTAAGGAGAAGCGAGTATTCCAGGGACTTGGGTTGCAATATAGGGAACCGTGGGACAGATGTACAGGATGAATCATTCGTCTTGGTTTTATATTTATAGCATATATCGATGGTTCGGATCTAGATGAAAATGAGGAGGTATATCTAGCCTTGGCAAGGCGAGAGGATATCTACATATCTACACATGGCAAGCAGCTCTAATGTAAATCATATAAATACGGGAACAATGTAACGCTAGGACAATGAAGATGCGGGTTGCATTGCTTAAGTCCGTGGAGACGGGGAGCAGAACCACCGAATTGCATGCTTCGCTGATTACTGTCATCATCGCGGCGTCGACGGATACATACATATAAGATGGCAAGGCTGCCATATGGCGGGTGCTCGTCATCTTTCCTTCCTCCTCAGCCATGCAAAAGCACTGGCATTTCTAGCGACGACAATAATCGATGTTGTCCATGGTTGTGGAGCTGGCAAAAGGAATGCCGAATGCTCTGCTGATGTAAGAGACGGCAGCAGCCGTGCTTATGATTCTGGGCACAACCAATCAACCAATCAACACCTCGAGATATTCCAATGGTCTGCGTCTTCAAGGCTTGCTTTGATTGCGCCTCTTTGGTGTTTTTGGTGTTTTTGGAACCGCTGCAAAGTGCAGGACCTGTATCTGTACAGTATCAGATCTGACGAGCCTTATTGATCCCCGCTGGCATTCCATCCTCGAATATAAGGTTATGAAACCTGGCATTGCCAACGGAGAGATTGGCCCGCCGGAGGAACTCTGGACGCCGAAGAAGTTCTCCTAGTTTCGGCGTTCACAGGTCTAAGTCTCACCTTTCTGAATACGTATTCTCCTTTATCCTTGCATTTTCAAGGCAAAATATTGGGATTGACACAAGAACATTTTCTTTAAGCAAAATTCGGTCAAGATTCAACTGAAATCAGTAGATATTCTTCGAAATGGCAACGATCGAAATCCCCAAGGAATATGGGTACATTATCCCTCCGTCTCTAAAGCTTTTCAACTTGCCCAATTGAATCCAGTTACACCAGGAAAGTTAAAGGCTAACCTCTTAATTTTCTTCATCTCTAGCTATGTCATCCTAGCCGCCGCAAGCACTTTCCTCCTCAATACAGTTCACTCTATCAATACGGGAAAACTCCGCAAAGCAGCCAAGGTTCCCTACCCGCAAACACAAGCCGAGCCAAGCCGTACAGATATCGAGGCAATGAGGTTCAATTGCGCTCAGCGAGCGCACATGAACTATCTGGAGCAGCAGCCTTCTCTTCTCGGAGCACTGTTGATTGCGGGTGTCAAGTTCCCACTTATCAGTGCTGGCCTTGGTGTTTTCTGGAGTGTCTCGAGATATATGTACATGGTTGGGTAAGTTGGCATGCGCTGAGAAAGTCTAGTAATATTATGCTGATCCATGATTACAGTTATAGCACTGGCGCCGAGAATGGAAAGGGCCGGTATAGGGGGATATATTTCTACCTTGCCCAGCTTGGACTGATTGGATTGGCCGTCTACAATGGAGTGACAATGATCCTGGAGAAATAAAGTTGGAAAGATTATGAATTAATAGCATGTTTTAAGTTTTTAAAAAAAGAGAAAGTACAAAATAAGATATAACTTTTAATAAAACATGAAGCTCTACAACTGATTTTATAAAAATTTCCCCATGAGAGCTACAGCCGGGCTCTGTTGTCATCCTCATATCCTGACTTGTCTTTGACCACCTAGTTTTGTTAGAAGAGGTGAGACATAAGTCTTGAAAATAAAAATAACACATACTTTGTAAGCTCCACCACCTTTGCCAAACATTATCCTTAAATCCCTTGCTAGGAGTTCCGGCTTCTCTGTTGCGTAGAAGTGTCTTGTTCTGAAGTTAGTCTTTATTCTGGACGCACTTGAAGGAAAGAGCGTTTTACTTACCCTCCCGAATCATCTACATACAGTGGATAGCATTAGTGACTGCATTCAATAGCAATACGGTTTGAAGAAAAGAAGACGATGGAAAGAAGGAAGGCTTACTCTCAGCCTCATAAACAATATCTCCCATAGTCCTACACCAAGTCTTCGGCAATATAGCTAACTCCTTAGGATTGTATGTCAGACCCAACTTCACACCCCCAATGTACTTATGAATATCCTCTCTCGTAACTGCACCTGGTCCTGGTTTTGTATGCATGATTTCGTAGTAGATCCTCTGAGAAGCACCCGGCCCAGCACGGCTGAATTGGTAGATACTAATCCAGGTGAGGATCTGGTCATCGGTCCAGGGATACGAGTCCGTCCAGTCGTGAAGCTTTTCATATATCCACGCCAGAAGTCCCACAGGCGAATCCCTCAGTGCATAACCTATAGTCTGAGGCTTGGTGGCTTGCTCAACGTAGTATCCCCTGCCCTCCTTTTGGAACCAGTCCGTCCTCTTGAATCCTTCTTTGTCCTTTTCAGTATAAGGCACCAGGGCATGCTGCAATGCTAGTATCGGGTGTTTATTGAACGCCGGGGGATCTGCGCGCATCATGTTCAAGTGGTTTGCTTTGCAGTGCTTAGGATAGAGATATGCGATTGCGCGAGTGATGTAGAAGCCCCAATCACCACCCTGGGTAACATACTCATCATACCCAAGTTGAAGCATGAGTTTGTGACAGGTCTCGGCGTACTGAGCAGCTGCAAAACCACGCTTCTTAACGCCTTCACTGAAACCGTAGTTTGGAAGAGACGGGGCGACGATGTGGAAAGCTGGACCGTCTGGTTTAGCTAGCAAAGGTAGGATATGCTGCACCTCAAGGAAGGATCCGGGCCCTGGAAAAGTTCAGGCAAGTTAGTTTTCTCTCTCCAAGTTTGAAGGGTATATATATAGACCCCTGTGGTGATTGCTTGCATCCATGAACGAACAACAGTGGAATGGCGTTTTTAACCTCGCTCTTCTGCCACACAAAGTGAATATCCAATGGTCCGAAGCCATCGACTTCAACCTCCGTGTGGTACTGTGGGATCTCGTTCAGCTTGTTCTCGGCTTGTCTCCAGTCCCATTGCTCCCATGCTTTAACCAACCTCTTGAGGTCGGCGAGTGGCACGCCCAAATCCCATTCCGCAGCCTCAAGCTCGTCAGGGAATTCGGCCAGGGATAGCTTTGTCTTTAGATTTTGGACTTTGGATTCGGGAACATCGATTTTGTAGGGCGTCGGAGCCATGTCGCTTGGGTCTGGAGCAAAAGCGATGCGGGGTTGCGGGAGTTGGGAGCTGGGGTAGAGAGCTACAGTTCGGTATATCTGGGTTGGAATGATAAGATGATTGAGGAACTGGGGGATTGAGGGACTGATGGCACAAGAAGAGGCTCTAACCCTCTAGACAAGCTATATATCAGTGACGCAAGAGTAAAGAGTCACTTTCAAATCCCCAGAGTAATCAATTGGCAGTATTATATAGCCGTGTCCCTGATCAGCCCAGAGGCTGACAAAAGAGAAAGTGCGGCCCTTGGGTGGCAGCTACGGTAATTACTTCCAATGGGAGTCTTGCCCGCCCCCCCCGCCCCCCCCCAAGTGCCAATTTATCAAATGCCGTCTTACAGTATCATCATCCCGGCTACCTAAGCCTCCTCGGCTTGCTGTTACAGCATTCTAAGGCTTACTGTGCTCGACATTATGCTTCGCATCTTTGGCTTCAACATATCTTCTATCTACCTCCGGTTCAAGATGCAATCACCCGCATGTCACTTCTTAGAATCGAGCCAGTAGTTTACTCCAATTAATTAGAATACTTAATGTATAAATTTAGTCTACAGACTGATTGGTTAAAAGTCCACCCAAGGTTTTGAATATTATTTGCGCCCCTAACCAGTTTCCCATCCTAAGATTATACGCTGCCTTATAACGCCATTGAATTTGATGGATAGCATCGATCTTGTTTGGAAACATAGAGTCAAATATCCAAGCTTTACCTTCTCATTTTCCTCCTCAGTTCCCAATTGAAGTCGTCTATGGGGTCTTGCTCGAATTCTTTCTCAATGGCCTGGTCCTCATCCTCGTTAAACTGGTCCTCGGTATCTTCGGTTTCGAGTATGTCACCCAAGCGCTGCACCTCCTCGTCCTCCACACTCTCGATTCCTTTATTTCCTAGCATGAAGTCCCCGAAATACTTTAAAGCATTAAACGCCTCTTCTCCAGTAGGCACAATATTCTCCTTGGGGAGTAAGAAACCGTAGCTCCCCGTATCCCTGAGCTTGATCTGGAAGCTGTATCGCACATTTAGTTCATGGTAAAACCAATCGAGGGCCGATCCGCCTGCACTTTCCATCCGTGTCGATGGTTCGCCGGTTTTTCGATCTTTGAAGGATACCGCACCTTCACATGCTGATGCAACGGTATATAGTTCCCCACTGGATATTCGGATGGCTTTTGCCAGACCCATGGCTAATTCTTCAAGATTTTCTAGGCTTGGAGGTGTCGTGGAACATGAATAAGAGTAAGGGTAGAGGATCTGCTGCGAATAAGAATGAATATCAAGGAACCCAACAAATTGCACACTGTTGTTTTCGACCTCATTCTTAGCCCACTCGGCCAATCTGTGCGCTTCCACCGCCTGGAAAGGCTCCTCACCAGGAAAGCTTTCCGAGCACGGATTACTTTGATAGGAAGTACCATCCCATTCAAAGCCGAAGCCGCGGTCAAGATCAAGCCCTCGACAGAATCGGAGGGTGGTCTGCTGGCGGTTCTTGCGCCAGAGTCGGTCGTTCTCCCAAGTATATACGTAACCATCAACATTAGGAGTAGGAATGAAGACCCAATCGAACTCCTGGATAAGCTTCGTGATTCCAGGAGCTTTGCCGTAAGAAGTAATTAGAGACCAAGCAAGGTAGGTCACCGTGCTCACAGATATCCATTCTCGAGCGTGGAGACCGCCCGATACGACAATAGTTTTGCGAGGCTCTGTGGAATCTGGTGCCAAATTCGGATGGACTCCAACTCGTAGGGCAAGAATATCTCTGCCCTCGTAAGAGGTTCCGATGTTGATCAGGCGGACATGGGTTGTAAACATTGATGCGAGGAGGCGCATCCAAGGTACGATGACCGAGAGCGGTTGATAGTCACTGAAGAAGATATTGTCAACTCCGCCGTCGCGTATGGTTGGGGTGAACACTTCAGCGCGATTCGGGGACAATGGCGCTTGTGCAAAGGTGATAGAAGGGTATGACTGGTAGATGGTCCTGGCTAGGTCGGGCATTAAATGAGAGTAGGCTTTGTGTAAGGATTTTGGGAGTAGTCCGAGCAGTGATGGTACCTAAACAGTATGATCAGCGATGGTTTTTGGAATCAGCATGCAACGGTGTATATGAGTGTTGACATACATCGTCTTCCCGGAGATGGATGTCGGCCCAGTTATGCGTGGACTCCCACACATCCAGGAAAAGAGTGTCGGCAGCCTCGGCCAACGCTTCTTCTTCATATGGCGTGCTTATATTGAAGCGCAGAACAACATCCCCGCCGTACTTGGCCAGCAATTTGGCTGGCAGTTGTGCGATGGAGGGCGGCGTCGACGTGCCGGGCTTATCGCTGGTCGGGTTGACGCTCTTGGGCGGGACCCCAAAGACTTTTTCGATGGCCGTATCTCTCAACCAAGTCAACTGTGGAAAGACAGTTGGAGATCTGCTATGGTGGTGATCTCCAGGAAAACGGTTCTCTCCATGACTGGCGGCCCATGGGACGGCGAAAGCGTGGGCACATGTGAGGACGAAGAGTAAGGAAAGAAAAGACCGTAAATTGGCTGAGATGACCATGATCTCAGAGGCCCATCGGCGCGCACCTAGACACACACGGCGATCGAGTGGTCGAGTGCGAGAGACAAGAGAACAACAAACAATGTGGAAGCAAGAACAAAAGAACCAAAGAACCAAAGGATGGCGGTTGGAGAGAAAGGGCAAAGAAAGAGTGGGTTGAGGTGGGTGGTGTTGTGCGGTACCAAAGTACCTCCGTACCGGGTAGTCTCCAATCCCCAGCAAGGGCACCAGCTGGCGGGGGGGGTTGATTGATTGATTGAATGGGGTGCGTTGGTTAGTCAGCACCGACAAAGCCAGTCAGAAGTTACTGCACCTCTCCTTGCATCCTGCCCTTACTCCGTAGGCAACCACGTTTTGAGTGGGGACCTCTGCGCAGGCGGCGCTTACCAGACGCGACGCGCGGAAGCAGCTTGGCGCTAGTTCCGGAAAAGGAGAGAGTCCAGTCCTAAGCAGCCCAGCAGGTCTGCATGCAACACCAGCATCGCAATCCACAAATTCTCCGACGTCAACGACGACCTCTATCCATTTGCCTCAGCGTAGGATGTCTTAACCAAACCCGTCCTACAAAGACACATCGCCTTCATCCGTGTCCGTTCCGCTTGTTTTCCCCCGGGATTCCTGATGGTCTGCGCGTTCCTGCGTGCGTCCGCCTCGTTCAGGTCCGTCCCAGCCACTAACTGAAACCCCCGACCCCCTCCAG
>NCSJ02000249.1:0-63059 GCA_002812745.2 Scytalidium lignicola
TTGAAGTGGAGGTTCCTGGACGGTTACTTTAAATGGTGGTGTAGTATGGTGTAAGTAGGATAATCGCAATTCATTTATGCTACTTTCAGTACAGTAATAATTTGTATGCAATTTAAAGTACTTGGAATGCCTGAGGTTGTGCCGTTATCGGCGTTGGGAGTAGATTTTGCAGCGGTCGGGAGTAGATTTAGCTGAGGCCTTTAAGACTCGGGCTGTTCTTCCTCGGGCATTTGCCACTCGTCTTCCATATTATTCACACCCATCTTCTCCACAACCTGCTGCGCAAGGTCTGAGATGACGGTATTCATATCAATCGTCCAAAAAGAAAGCTGCTGGTGATTGCTTGTTACTGTCTGCAGCTTCCTGAGTGATGTTAGATGATCCTTTGAGCCAGTAGGGGATATATCACATTTGCACATCTCGAAGACTGATCGTTGATTAGCGAGTGTCTTCTAAATGCGGTCGTCGTAGCTCACCTCTCTTGGAGTGCATTCAACTTATCCACGATAAGTGGGTGATGTGCTCTCTGCATCTGTTCTTTCTCTTCTCTTTTTCGCTACTAGATTGCTTCATTGACCAAATTGCCCGAAAGCAATGGCTACGCCTACCTACGAGAAGAATGGGGCCGACGTCCATAATGATGCTACCGAGTCTACTCACTCAAATCTCGCTGTACCCGCAGAGAAAGGGGAGACTCCAGAGGCACACGAGATCTTCCACGACAGCACCGAGGGTGTGAAATTCCGCACGGTTAGCAGGCAACGAGCCACAGTCCTCTTCCTCAAGATTCAATTTGCCATGAGCATGCTCAGTGTGCCTGGAGCATTGACCACTCTGGGGGCAGTTGGTGGCGACTTGTCCATCGTTGGCTGGGGAGCACTGAATACATGTGAGCAAATGAATGTTTCATCTTTCCTCGGGATCAAGAAATGGAAGTCTGACAGAAGTATGCAGACACAGCAGTCCTTCTCGGCGACTTCAGGAACCGCCATCCCGAGTGTCACAGTGAGTACAGTCGCTTATTTTGGGCCTTTATTCTTCTCGATCTCGACCTCAACCGCCCGGTGGACGTCGTCTCTGACCTAAGCTTGTAGCTCTGGCCGACATGTGTGGTATTCTCTGGGGTCGCATCGGCAAAGAGCTTGTCAGTCTCCAAATCATCGTGGCGCAACTGCTTATCACGGCCGCTGGAATCGTGGCCTGCTCAACGGCTTTCAATGCGCTCTCAGAGCATGGAGCTTGCACAGTCATCTTCAGCTTCGTCTCTGCTGTCCTTGTTACCATATTTTCGTCCATACACACGTTCTCCCGGTTGGGTTGGCTCACGTGGGTTGGCTTCTGTACCTTCTTCGTAGCTGTCTTCATCTTTGTCGTCGCGGTGACGCAGCAAACCAGGCCTGCCGCGGCACCGCCAACAGGAGACTTCAATCTGGGATAGACCACGATCGCCTACCCGACATTTGTGGCGGGCATGACAGCGAGTGCAAACATCTTCCTGTTCTGCAGTGGGTCACAGATGTATTTGCCCATCATCTCGGAGATGCGAAAGCCGCGAGATTACCGCAAAGCTGCCGTCGTGGCAGGAATTAACCCTTCTTGTTACCTCCATGTATCTGACCTTCTCGCTCATCATTTACCGCTGGTGCGGCCAGTGGCTGGCCACCCCTGCTTTTGGAAGTGCTGGACCTCTTTTCAAGAAGATTTCCTACGGTATTGCTCTTCTAGGTTTGGTGATTGGGGTCGGGATCTATCAGCATGTAGCCGCCAAGCTAAAAGAGAAGGATAATATTAGAGCCTTATAAAGGGATAAAGTTAATAATATACCAGTTATAAGAGGAACCTCTAGAATAAGGATTTATTTATGGATATCATATAACTTGGAAATATATTCATGGAAGATTTATAGAGTAGATTTCTTCAGGAATTAATTTGAGAAGTAATAGAGACCTACCCTATATTATACCATCTTTCTGTCAGGACACTTGTCACGTGGTCACTTCAGCAGGAGCTTCTGGGTAGCTGCTACGCACTAAGGGGACTGCAGGGTGGTCACAAGTATAAAAGGAGGAGAATCCCCCTTTGATTTAGAAGTCCAGAGATCAATTTGAGTAGTAATGTTAGCTTCTGGAATGGAGTCTTTACCCAACCACTCCCTCGCCACTACCTCGCTACTATAACACTGCACTTATACCTCTGCCTATTAACCTTCCTTCACTCTGTATAACTAGCATCCTGACACTTTCTAATCATGATTCGCTATCTATCACCCTGGATATTAATGCATAACATTTAATATATACATCTCTAGACTTAGAACCTAAATTATCAACCTTTTAAGCTCAATTTAAATAATGTAAGCTATTAATAATTATTTTCTAAATCATATACTTAGTATAATATTTACATTTAAATATATAACTTTAAAATTTAAGGTTAAAAACTAACTTATTATAATGTTAATAATTAAGATTAAGTTTTAAATAGTCAAACCTTATAACAAATCAAACAAACTTAATAACAAAAATAAGAATATTTAAATATTACTCTTAAATACTAAAAGTATAATTTCTTCCTTTTTAAAACCTTTTTAACTTTTTTTACTTTAATCTTATTACTTTTATACTCTTTTTACTTGTAAATAAGTAATTAATAATCGTAAATCTTTAAAAGAAGTTTTATAATAACTTATAAATATTTATTCTATAAAAGTAATAATAAAAAATGTAAAAGGTTTACTTATTCTTTAAAATATACTAAATGTATTTATTATAATAGTTCTTGTTGAATTAAGCACAGCAAGAGGTTGCGTAATCGGGGTTACTCAAATATATTGTGGTGTGGTAGTAGCTACGTACAGTAAAGTAAAGCTAACTACTAGAAAGGGAAGTCACGTGTAATAGGCGAAACGTGGTGCCTAAGGTGGCAACTAGGATATCACAACAAATTATATAAGTAGTTTATACTTGAATTAACGTAATTCCCTGTTAGCCGGACCACCCCCATAGCCGGACCACTTCCCCACCAAATCATCAATTTCATCAACACCATCAATTTCAATTAATTATTTTTCAACCAAAACACGCTCTAATGACTAAAATGCCACCTGCAGAACAAGAAGGAAGGATCCTTCTTGCTATAAACGCGATTAAAACAAAGCAAATTACGTCTGTTCGAAAAGCAGCACGCGTTTTTGATGTTCCTCGTGGAACATTAAATGCACGACTCCATGGAAGAGTTCAAATGGGGACTACATACACCAAACGCTTCAGAATGACAAAGCTTGAGGAGGAATCGTTAGTACAATGGGTCCTTTCTATGAGGAAACGAGGAATGCCTCCCAGACCTTCAGGAGTGCAAGCAATGGCCAATACCTTGGTTTCTGAACGTGGTGAAGCTACTCCTCCTCCACCTGTAGGCAAAAATTGGCTTACAGCCTTTTTGCACCGTCATCCTGAGCTCAAAACGAAATATATTCGCAAATACAATTATAAACGAGCTAAATGCGAAGATCCAAAGGTTATCCGTGAATGGTTCAATAGATTCTTGGAGGTCAAAGGACAATATGGCATCCTAGATGAAGATATCTACAATTTCGATGAAACAGGCTTTGCAATGGGTACTATTGCTACTACTAAAGTTGTTACATCTTCTGACACCTTTGGTAAACCTCCATTAATACAACCAGGAAATCGTGAATGGGTCACTGTGGTTGAATCAGTCAATGCTTCTGGATGGATTTTACCACCCTTGATCATATTCAAAGGCAAGCACCATCAACCAGGATTATATGACCAATCTCTAAATTGGAGATATGAATAGAGTCCAAATGGATGGACTAATGACCGAATTGGACTTGAATGGCTTCAGAACACCTTTAATCCATTCACAAAAGATAAAACCAAAGGCCAATATCGCATGCTTATCCTTGACGGTCATGGTAGTCATGTGGCTCCTGAATTTGATCGATATTGCACTCAAAACAATATTATTCCACTATGCATGCCTCCTCATTCATCTCATATCCTTCAACCACTTGATGTTACTTGTTTTGCAGTGTTGAAACGCAATTATGGTGCTGCAATTGAAGCCAAAGTGCGGGGTAAAATTCAGCACATCGATAAGGGAGATTTTCTGAATGCCTACCAAAGTATACGTCAGCAAACCTTTAAATCAGAGACTATTCGCAATGGATTTATAGCTACTGGATTAATTCCTTATAATCCAGAACATGTTATGGCCAAATTGACCCTTCAGATTGAAGATAAAACTCCTACACCTCCGGGAAGTGCTCACAGCAACCATGCAACTCAATGGGTTCCAGAAACCCCTCATAACTCTATTCAATTGCAATTGCAATCTCAGACCATTCAACGATTAGTCAGGGAGCAATATAGCCCTACAACTCCTACTAAAACAGCATTTAATCAATTGGTCAAAGGATGTGAATTGGCTATGCATCATGCTGTATTTTTAGCAAAAGAAGTGGAGGAATTAAGAGCTGCAAATGCTTCAATTCAACAAAAATTGGGTAGATCTAGGAAGCTATTAGTTCATACTGGCTCCTTAACAGCACAGGAAGCTCAAAAGATTGTTGAATCAAGAGCAATTGCTCAGGAAGTGGTGGAGGTGGCAAATCCAGAGGTTATGACACAAACCTTGCCAACACCACAGCGACGGCCACCCAAGTGCTCAGGGTGTGGAAGTACAGAGCATAAGATAAACAAATGCCCTGATTTAGCTAGCAATTAGATATATCGCAATATAATTGTTTTGTGGTTGAATATTTGGTGTTGAATGCTCAAGTGGTGGGGAAGTGGTCCGGCTATGGGGGTGGTCCGGCTAACAGGGAATTACGTTAGCACAACGAGTATATTACGTATAATTGCGTACCGTACTTCGTGCTACAGGTGAACCGACAATAACCTTGTTTATCTCTCTTGATTGACATAGCTAAACTTGATCGATTGATTTTGAATAGCTTGGCAGCTATAGTCTGAGATTCAGTAGGATTCTCAGCAAGCCATTGTTTTGCCTCAAAAATTCGCATTTGAGGCGATTCAGTGGACTGAACCTGCTGCATGATTCGGATGGTGGGTTGTATTTAATTTTGGTGTGTGTGCCATAGAAATTGAATAAAATGTCACACTCGCTTACCTGTCACACTCGCTTCCACTGACTAGGAGCGAATGCGACTTTTAAAAAGTCAGACAATGCTGGCCTCAGGCTGACGATTAATAAGCATCTACTGTGTTGATAAAAGTCTCTCTCAGGATCGTCAAATAGCGGGGTTCATCTTATCTTGTCGCATCGGATTTGCCAAACATCCCCGTAACTGCATTATTATCAACATCCAACCAAAGAATCGCCAAGTATATGCCTCTAGTGGTGGAAAATATTTCAGAAATAGCTCACAAGCATCAAGTAATCATATTAGAAACACAGTTGTATTCATTAGTTCGAGTATCTAAACTATCTAATCCCACAACTAAAACGGGTATCATGGTCATTATGCAGAAGACCAAACTTTGTTCTATAATGCCGTCGCTCCAGAAACATGCAAGAAGATATGCTCGTCATTCATAAAACGCCGACCCCAGTTTCTTTTCTTTTCTGCTATTTTCTTCTTCATATTTTCCAATGAAAATCATTCTCCGATGATCGTATTACTATTATTTGTACAGTTCATGCGGCCGTGTATAACGTTAAGACCGATCCAGGACTTCCGGGAACCAGCTCCTTCTCCGGCTTCTGCTTCTGCTCCTCTGCTTATCTTCTTCGTCACCCAGAATACTATCAAAAGTCGCTCCCTCATTCTGCGGCATGAGAGGAACCGGAATATCGAGCGAGGCACTACCAACCCTGCTACCATTATTCGATCCTGTGTATTGGCCGCTAACCCTTCGGTCGCCAGCCGATCTTCTGTAACGGTTACGGGAATTTATAGGATTGGGGCTGGCCCCTCTGGAATTTGCTTGCGCATCCTCGCCACCTGTCGTGGAAGCCGGCTCATCTCCTGCAGGTACAGTAACCTCCAACTCATCAACCGCGCTCAGAGCAGAAGACAAATCGTTCGACGGCATAGCTGGGATGGGTAACTGCTCTAATCCCAAGGCAATGGATTGGCGTTTGCGGCTCCGGTTACGCATATATTCATCTGGTGCAGGAAGAGGAATGGTGGGCATGCTTAACTGGCGGAAGTGGGTTGTGGTGGTTGTCGGTGTTCCAGTATTTGATCTTGATGGAGGTAGAAAAACTACATCAGCATCTGCAGGGGACTGCACTCTTGAAGGTATCATGTCAGGGCCCGGAAGTTCAAAACTCCGAGTGGGGACATAGGAATCGCCCGGCTCTTCTTGGGCAGTGATCCATTTGTCCGCTACTGTCCAACAGTGGCTTCGGTGGTAGATCCCTTCCACGCTATAGTTGACCAGGTCGCTAGGCAGACTAACAACGGCTGTACCGCCTTGAACCCCATACCACGCCCTAGTTACCGCGCTAGAGTTCTCCAACCATGGTACATTGCCAATGGGTGGTTCACATAGAAAGTACTCAACACCATCACTGTATTTCAGGCCAGGAGCATCGACGGCGAGCATAGGCAGGGACTGGAGCACAACATATATGAAGATCCAATAACCATAACGATTATCCGCAAGCTCCTGCGCACTCTTCCCCTTCCCTTCCTTCTCTTCAAAGTGTTTGAAATTGACAATGAAAAGATTACTCAAATCGCAGTCAGCCGTATTTTGAGCTCCACGCATTATCTCCTGATATTCATCACCACGGAGTTTTCGCGACCGAACTTTTCGCTGGTCTTCTGGCGAGAGCATGGTGTAATCCGACATGATTGTGGTAAGCGTGGGGACCATTGGGACGTCAAAGGGTACAGGAGGCTGAACGGGGGGAGATGAACGATCCCATTCGCTCAGAACCTTCCTCAGAGCCGCTGCATCTCTATTGACACTCTTCACATCCAGTTCATCATCAGATGCCTCATACTGCCGAGTAGTGAGGGATTTGCGGTCCGTTAGCAGATCATAAAGGTTGCAAAAGTCGCTGTATAACTGCTGCAGAACCAGTCGGTTCAGTCCACCCTCAACAAAGCTATTTCGCTTGCTACTTGCTTTTGGTGGCCAGGACCCATACAAATCCTTGTAATATGACAGTACATGCCTACGCATGGCAGCGAAGCTAGATTTCCACGCCTTGAAACGGACAGATTTGACCTCGGCGATTGATGTAGATGCTGCAATACCAACCCACAACGATGGGAAGTCAAAATCCTCTAGGCGATGTTTCATGGTTCTCTGTCGGCTCAGTAGGTCAAGATGTGCTCGTTGCAGACGGTTGCGAGTAATCTGGGAGATCTCATTAAAGAGTGGTGACTGCATGGTCATTATCGCCTCACACTTGCCAACAGCATGCACAAATGCCTGGTTGTATAAGTCAGTCGATCGCATTTGCTCTCCTAATACCAGGCCTTCAATAGTCTTTTCGCGACTTTGAGAAACATCTGCAAGTTCGAATTCTTCCATGTATGAGTTAAAGCGAGTTGCAGCAACCTCCCCAAAAGTGGAACCGTCCAAGTTTGTAAACTCAAATTGCCGAAGTAAGGTAGACACCGAGAGGAGCATGTAAAAAACAGTTGGGCTTTTTCGAGTGGCTACCAACGGTATGCCGAGTAAGAAAGCAAATAGATTGCGAATATCGACGAGACGCTGGATATCCTCTGCGGGGAACTCTTTGCTCCCTGGGGTGGCTTTCGGGTTTAATTCTGCTGCTGGAAAGTACATGTGAATATCTTTTGGGGGATCCGATAATGACTTAACCGACTCAGCGAGACCGTCGGAGTCGCTACCCTGTGGGGATGGCTGCGGTGTTATGGGAGGAGAGATTATACCGCGTGCTACCAAATGTCTCATAGCGTCATCGGCCGAGAGAGTCGCTCTCCTACTGACGGATTTCCCTCTTGATCTGTCCGAATAAACCGAACCATGAATGAGGCTTACGAGCTGAGAAGAGGACGATAGGATTTCGGAAGAAACCCTGAAGGACGGTCCACCTTTAGTCTCCTCGGGGAAAAGGTAGACAAATATGTTTCCAGCATCATCCCATATTTCTGGTACCTGGAGATATTTATTAGCATACACGCATCATATACACTAAACTATATGGTTGTCCTCTCACCTTCTCAGCTGCCATCAAGGGAGACAAGTCATAATCCGTCTTGTGCCCCGCAGCATCTAGCCAGGCCCGGGAACCTGCAAGGCCAGCTCCATCCTCTGAGACATTCCTAGAGGAACGTAAACCACCAAATCCCCAACTTCTTCTTCGCGGTCTCGGCTCTCTTTCACCTTCAGGTTCAGGTTGCAAGGAAGAGCGTCTGCTATTATCAGGGGATATGCGTCTCGGTGCCGTATTCAGATCTGAGGATTTTGGCGGGACCACAGAATTTGCCCGTGGCCGCACTTGGCCATCTGATAGAGCTCGTTCGACAGGCGGAGAAGAATCCGGTTGAGGCAGTGAAGAGCTTATGGCTGTCGAGGAATTAGATTTCCTTAAACGCTGGGTAGGTCGCCTATTGCCTTGGGAATAGGTGAGAGCTATATGTGGAGATAGCGAGGAATGTCGTTGGTGTATTTGAGGCGAAGATTGAAGTATGGCAGCCGCATTAGTATATTGTTGATATTGCTGGTATTGCTGATTCTGTTGATGCTGTTGGTATTGTTGTCTTGGAGGTGAGTGGATCTGTGGCGGCAGGAATATAGGAAGGGATGGTCGGCTGGTGTGGGTAGCGGATGGTGGTGAATGGTGTGAAGGTATCTTGTATCGCAGTTGCGATGAGCGTGCTCCAGGTTCCATCATATCGTTAGTTGGAGGAGAGGATATTCTTCGCGAAGAGAGTTGATCGTCCCAGAATGAGGTTGGTATCGGGGGAGGCATGCGGTTTGGGGAGGCAGGTGTCGACGGTGTCAGTGATAGATCGGGTGGTAATGTCGTAGGGGATTGGAAGATTATTGATTGCGGAAGGAATGGTGGGCTCTGTGGTATTGATCCGATCGACGAGTCTGCGATTTGGTTGTGCTGTGTGGTGGTGGGCGGATGAGCCGAATCTTCTGCATCTTTAGAAACCGCTGGATGAAGTACAATAGAAGGGAATAATGACGAGAAACTTTGGAGAAGACTTCGACCCCTGTGCTTATCCTGAATCTCACTGGGTCCCAGGTCTTTCTTTTTTGGTATTTGCACTGACAAATGTGAAGAGTTGTTCTCACCTTCACCCAGCACTGGCTCGAGTGGTAGAGAAGGTCTTGACGCAGAGAACAAGCTGTTGAAGCGGCGGCGAGATTGCAGAGGCTTACCTGACGCCATTGTGTCCAGCAATGTATCTGCTGCCCTTTTTTTAATATCTTGCAGCAGATCGGAACGGAAGCTGACAGAGTGATCACAACCTAAAAAAAATTATAGCGCGTCCTTCTTAGTGAGACGGAACTGGCGGACGCGTGGGTAAAGTTTGCGCGAGTTGGTGTTGTCACCAAAAGGCGAGAAGCGAGCAACCCGCAAAACTGTACTGGAGAATACGGGTATCATGGATCGTGGTAAGCACGATACAGTGACAGTGACAGTGAGCAACAGATTTAAAAAGGATGCTTTCGAGTATATATCCCGACGCCCACAAATGCCCTGTGCTCTGGTGTGTCGTCTCGCTCGAAGCCTCAATGGACGGAAATGTGTTGCAGCGGCCACTCCCACTACAGCACCATCTCACCTCGCACCAGCGAAGGTCCCCCTGTGCTCCCGGTTTCCCGCAAGTGTGTCCGAAGCTTCTTGACCAGGGGCTAAGTTCGTACCGCCGCCCTATGGTGATTCGAGTCTGAAGGATCCAGCGACGCGGGTCTTGCTGGGGGTTGTGGTTCTAGGGCGAGAGAGGAAGAGTCCTGGTGACGCTGAGTCAGTTGTGGATGCGGATGGTGAGTTGTTCGTTCAGCTTAGGCAGGACAGGACAGCGACTATTAATGGACTTTTCCCGGGCTGAGTTGAGGCGCGCCCCCAGCAACCAAGCACCAAACAGCATCAAGAAGCACTGATCGAGCAAGCCATACTAAAAGTGAGGAGACACCAAGCCACACCGAGTGTTTAACTCAAATCACGTCTTGAGTTGAGAATGGTACTAATGTACTGTACGTCAGCCGTGCCTCATCGATCTCCTCGTCAATGGGCAAATCCCACGCGAGATGCGATCGCTTTGCCGCAAAAGCCTTCACAAGGGAATGTGGTTCACAAGGCAGGTACAGTATCGTACATTTGTCTATGCCGCTAGTCGTCACAGCTGGTCGAGGAGGATTTTTGGCGGCTCGAGCATGAAGGATGATGATGGATTCGAGAGTTGATCGGGTTAGTCTGCCGACGCTTCTTTTCTTTTCCTGTTCGGCCTGAGGCTGAGCCGGACTTTCGCTGCCACACTGCATCGCATCACCGCCCCCCTCTTCGGCAGCTTGACGGGCCAGCCCTTGGCTAGCACTGGTTCACACTGGTTAGGTCTTAGGTCTTTTGTCTTTGGTCTTAGGTTCAGTGGCAGAAAGGGAAAGGGAAAGGGAAAGAGAAAGAGAAAGAGAAAGGGCCGAAAATCCTACGCATCTCCCTGAGTGGCTCAAGCCCCGGATTTTCATTGGGATCGTCTCATGGCGCAACGAGCCGCATCGGTCTGCGGAGCCAGAAAGCCTAACTCGAGGCTCTCACGGCGTCCAGAGTGCAGCAATTAGAGGATAGCCACCAGCCAAGTGTACGGCACAGTGGTCCTGCCATTTACCATTTCACCATTTCTCTCACACGTGGGGCCAGGGAGCTCTGGTGGCCGCTTGAACTTCCGAGACTTGGGCAAAGATATGCAAAATGATGAGGAATAACTAGTTTGTTTATTAATGGATGTTGAGAGAGGGAACTACAGTACTGTATTGTACAGTACAGGACCCCTTCGTCTGCATATACCGGTACGCCCCGGCTCCCTCCCTGTTCCGCTTCCCCTGCCAAAGGCAAACCGCTCTCTCGGGCAAGATCATCAGCCACACGACAGTCAGACAGTCATGTGATATGCGACGGCATTTTGACCAAAATGTACCATAAACCTACTGTGGTACAAAAGCATCGCAGGCTGCCAAAGAGAAGAGGTGCACGAGTACCGATAACAGAGCTTGATTGGAGAGCTACGAAGAAGCAATTGCTGTCAAACTCTAATAATAATACCTCTGGCTGGAGCCAGCTGGAGTACGGGTATATCATCAGTACCGGCAGTACGGCAGAGGCTGTCTTCCCCACTCTGCTCCCCAACAATCAATGCGATGGTACGTACCATACAGCACTGGTACAGTACATGTATGGTGGCATCATTTTGTGCCATCATCCAGAGCTATTTTAGACGTTAGCTCACGTCAAGCACGCGATGAAACGAGGCCCAGCCGAGAAAATCGCCGGACAAACCCAACACCTTGCTATTTTAACGCGCAACAAAGTCACCAGTTTCCTCTACTGTCCAAGTCTTTCGATGTTTCCGTCCCATTGACATCGCCAAGTAATCACGTGATGAATATTTTCTCCCATTCAAGTTAGACAGTTACTAAGTACAGTAAGATAGACGCCATAATTAGCACCGCCCCACGTCCTAGGTCGAACTGTACAAGTACTGTGTACATTATGTACGTACGTACGTACATAAGTACAGAACTACGTAGCATCAGTCCCAAAACTAGACCGCCAATGCCGTTTGGTGTTTTGTTTACGGCGTCGTGAGTATTTCAGTACTCTCCACATAGACCCTCACATCGTGATAGATAATTACACTAGCCAAAGACTACTATACAACTAATCACCGCCAGGGCAATTCTTGCCGGCCGTGGACTTCCTAACTAGCTTCACAAGGCATTTTTCTCACTTTAGCCATCGACTCCTCTAAAAATACAGGATTAACATTTATCCTTCTTTTACAGTCTGCCTCGAGCCCCTTTATGTTGTTACCCTACCAGAATGCTTCCAAATCAACCTTTTGCTTATTTTTATTCATTCCCTATAGCGGAACATCAACAACTGCCGATGCCGTCTCCAGCATAGAAAAATTGTTGAGAAAAGCCCACTACCGGTAATCAAGATATCGTCACCCTTTCTCCACTTCAGTGTTACAAATTTCCCCCTTTAGCACCCATGTTCAAAGCGTTTAAATGCGAATCTTAAACGCTAGCTCGAACTAGTACAATCATCAGGAGCAAAGATTTGTCATCTCCTTGTAATTCCGCGTGCTCTTTTCTTCGATGCGAGATACATTGCGATAATAAACATGAACGAGAAACGAGACATTTTTCCAAAACAATAGTCCGAAACGAGACTCAACCGAAAAGCACCAGCCACAAGGTGAAGAAGCGCACGAGATCTGAGTCTCGTCTAGGTTACCTTCATACTTCCCATGGCAGCCCTCAGAACTTTATGTTGAGAATAATGCAGACTATGCTAAGCTTCATGCTGCGCCACGTCAGCACTAACCAAAACTCATTCTCAGATCGTGTCCGTACCAGTATTTATAGAACCCAGATCTGCATTTTGCCGAGAACGGCAATCCTTTCGAGCCGCGGCATCCAAGCATTTCACCGCCTCCTGATGGATCAAGTCTTGCAATTTGAGATTTGAAACTCAATAATATTGCATTAGAAATGGATTTATAAACTTACTGTAGCTCATTTCAATCAAGATCTGAACTGAGTAGCGACAAGAATAATGCAAGCCTAGTGTCGTGTGAACTGCCATTTGGGAAATGGATAAATAGAATGGTTCCAATTTTCTGGTTGCAGCCTGAGNAAAAAAAAATTCCATCAAAGGCTTTCATATCCCTTCCATACGAGAAATGACTTCGATGTTAAGAGGTTCATATAACCACATCGAAACCTAGTTAGGTACAAAGGTAGGTTGCATATTTCATAATTTTAACCCTTTTGAATACAAACAACGACAAAAGAGATGAAATAATTTGGATTTACTGTATTGCCACTCAGAATATCATTGAGCCATTGAAAAATGAATGTCTTCACTTCCATATAGATCAGTCACGTGGTAATGTGGCTGTACGGTAATCGGCGTGAGGCTGACTTCCAACAACCAACCGAAGGAAGCCTAACACTATAGCAAGATGAATATCTTGGTCCCTTCGTTCATACTCCTTAGCAAGTTTTGTCTTGAAATGATGTAACACCTTCATAACCAGCAGTCTTGTCCAAATTGGAGGAAATCCCAATTATGAAGGGCGCAACAGGTTCGAAAGCAGAAGACAATATCATCCCAGAGACAAGGCTGTCTGAGCCACCCAGCTCACAAGAGGTGCATGTTCAACAGTCGGATTCAACCCAATTTGATTTGAGCGAATCCACAGAGTCAAATGAGCCGCGATACAATAACACTCAGCTAGAGCTCCAATCGCCACCTCCATATGAGTCAGTAGCCAATGCGATTCATACATTAGAAAAACAATATCACAAAGATGTACTATTTTTGCAAGATAGTGATGTCACTAGTTCATGCAAGGGATATGAAAGTGCCATGCGCCAGCACTTTGAACTAGACACTGAGAATCTCTCAAAGCTCTCACTTTGGGTAAGGCGACGGCGAAGTCCATGTTCATTAAATATACAAATATAAAGAGTGGAAAATAGCTAACCACACCTTTCCAGGCCCTTTTGAAAGCAGCCATTAATCTAGATCTTCCGATACACTACAATGAACCACTATCTCACATGCAGAAGCTCGCGCTGGATCTCAAAAATGCAAATCTCCTCGATATCGCAGCAGGACTAAAAGACTCCGCAAAGCGAATGGTCTACGTGACTGCCTTTGCTCTGAGCAAATATATTTCATCAACAGGAGAATACACCAAGCCGCTCAACCCCCTCCTAGGCGAAACCTATGAATTCGCGGATCCGAAGGGAAGATATCGGTTCTTTGCAGAGCAAGTCAGACACCACTCTCCAAACACCGCTGTCTGTGCCGAGTCCCTAAACTGGACGTTCTTTGGAGAGGCTGACCCAAAGACTCTCATGCACGGTCGATCTTTGGATATTCGCCCTAGAGGAACTTGGTTCGTAAGATTAAGGACACCTTCCGGTAGCACAGAGGTATACACGTGGACGAAACCGACTCTGTACGTTAAACTTGGCCTAGTTTCTGGCGCGCCGATAATAGAGCGGTATGATCCGATAGAAGTCAAGAACTGGACCACGGGGGAAGTGGGTAGTATGAGCGGAGCCAAAATGTCTTATTCGCAGGAGTTCAGCGGGAAGGTGGTTGATGCTCACGGCCAGACACGGTATACGATGTATGGGCGGTGGAATGGTGGGATTTACGCCTGTGCAGCAGAGGAGAGTGGGAATGGGCCACGTAATAGCGGCTCCTCAGATTCTAAACCCCAGGATTTCATGGTATTGGAAACAAGCCAGAGACCTGAAGAAACCTCAGCATCTCACCTACAACCCTTCCTAGCCGCGCTCAACGATTGCCCTGATAATCTTCGACCCTATTTACCACCCACAGATACACGACTACGACCGGATCAACGAGCTCTGGAAAATAGACAGTACGGACTTGCTGCGACGGAGAAACACCGGATTGAAGAGCTACAAAGGGAGAGAGCGCGTCAACGGCAGATCGTAGATCTAGAATATGTCCCGCGTTGGTTTAAGCGGGTTAAGTGTGATGTGACAGGTGAGGAGTATTGGGAATTTGATAGGAGTTATTGGAAGGAGAGGGAGATGGCGGCAGCAGATGGGGGCCGGAGGTGGAAGGCGGTGGGGGATATATTTAGTGATGGATTGGTGTAAATAACTCAACGATACTGACTTTGTTTATGAAAATGAGGGTTCATGTCGTTGTTCTTTTCTTTTTCTTTGTTCGTTTATAGTTTCATGGATAGGACTATAAAGAGACGGATATGTATTATGATATGCAATAAAAGTCACCGTCTTATAACCATTTTTAATTGTGTTGGACTTTAACAGAACTTGTGATAACTCTTGTGCCGCCGAGCGTTATAGTGATGAATTTCGGTCTTGAGACTCGCAACATAAACTCATGTACCCATACGCTCTGCAATCCCTCACGCCGAGTGATATAGCGCTGGTTTTCGCTCAACAGACACGCAACGCAAAAGCAGAAGTCAGTTCTCGACCGAATCATCGTACAATCACCCTAGAATTATCCTAGAGTTCCATTCCGAGCATTATAGCGCTGAGTGTCGCTCAACAGACATGCAACGCAAAAGTAGAAGCCGGTTCCTGACAGAAGCATCCATGCCGAGCATTATAGCGCTGAGTTTCGCTCGACAGATACGCAACGTAATGCCAATATCTTCAAAGGTAAAAGTAATTATTACAACAACGCATGCCGAGAGATATAGTGATGGTTCTCGCTGTCTAGATCTGCAACATTAAGTAACTATAGCTACAGTCGTGAAGCCATTCTGCCGAGTGTTATAGCGCTGGTTTTAACTATCAGATATACAACGTTAGGCTATATCTAGAAGGCGATGTGTTTCTAGAATTAATGTTAAACCAATATAACTTTAAGCTTCAATTATCAGAGATGCAGTGTAAGTTACTATACTTGTAGACTCCATGTTAAGTGATAGACATGGATTCTACTATCACGAAGAAGTACAACTGAATATTACTAACGGTTTTGAAAAACTCTGTGCGTGTTTAACTGTTAAATACATAACGTAAAAGCTGGGTTTTAAAGAGAGCTCGTGCAAAAGGATTATCGTGGTAGATTCCGTCACCTAGAGATGCTGAGCGTTACAATTGAAATTCTTTTTTTAACAAAGAGAAAATAACGGAAAGGGAGGGGGAATAATTTTTTCAAAGGAAAATCTCAAAGAACATGACGAGCATTATAGTGACGATTCTCGCTATATAGATGTACAGCATTTTTGACTGCGCTTTTACAGATATCATGCCCAGCATTATAGTGATATTTCTCGCTGTATAGATGTGCAACGTTTTAACTGTGCCTTTACAGATATCATGCTGAGTTTGCAAGGCCAAAAGTGCTACTGAATCCAGGAATCTTGGACGTTGTTTTATGTGATGATTGTCTTGACTAAAGTATTTATAGTTGAGTATAAAGTTTCTAGGAAGCGCACAGCTTCGCTGCAGATTGCTACTAGAACTCCAGACTCTCTAATGATAAGGCTAAGTTAAGTTCAAATATCTTTTTATAGCTAAAATCTACTCATATCTTCTTTTGTACCGAAAGGCTAAAGGATGCAGTTTATACAGCCGGAAACTTCACACTAGATCCGGCCCTGAACGCGCTCTCTGTATGTGTTAAATCATTCAAGACGCATTGCTAAAGCTGATACAGAGCTCAACTTAGTATGTGCCTAAACCCATGGTTAGAGTCCATCCTTTAAAAGCACATGTGCAATGCGACTTTAACTCACAAATGACTTTGTTTCCCAGGAAAAGCAACTTGCTTTGGCAAACGACATGACAATGCCGATAAGAACCATGCCATGGGGAGCATGAAGGGTATTCCAGTTTCTTGCTTCTTCTTCTCCCCAATATATCTCACGGTCTCGATTAGTTCGCAGCTGAGAGTGGCGAATTGGTATTAGCTCTATGTTTTGGTAGTGTAATAGATGTGATGAGCAATAGATAAAAATATACAATTTCCCCTTACCTTAATAGCCTTGGGTGCCTCGTGTTGAGCGATGGAAATTTCAGTTACCACTTCTCCTCCGGCCCCATCTATATCGAAATTCACGCAATGTTCTTCAAGCCAATCACTCCCATCTGACTCCTTGCGAATTCCAATTATGCGCCGCTGCTCATGATGATTGTTGGTGAAGTCAGCTCTGATGCCGCACAGATCATGGATTGGCCGGGTCTGACTCTGGTGATTTGCGTCCCATCCAGAGAGGGTACCTCCTATAATTACATATCCCGTCAGCCGTACAAGGGATCGTAATTCATGTTGATCTTTAGCCCATATCAACGCTTCGTGCGGGACAATTTCGTTGGGGCCCGCATCTGTAAGACTCTCGCGGCTGTGAGGGTTAATGGTTACCAGCTCTATTCCGGGAGATGCCCAGATTCTTGATTGCAGAATGTTACGATAGTCCTCCCTCCAGAGATATTTCTCAAGAAGAGGCATTTCCGGGGAGATGAAATCCGATGTAGGAATCGTGTAATCATCTATTCCTGGACTTGGAGCTTGGAGCAGGCCCAAGCTTATGATTTTGTCGTTTTCTCGAATTGGCTAGTAGAGATAGTCAACTGATGTTTGTCTTGGTTTTCGGTCAGGAAATAATAGAATATATGAACTTATGCTTACTCCGACCTGCCCCTCAACTCCAACAATGACTAGGTCACTGGAAGCAAGCAGAGGACGCATTGAATAGCCCATGTCGGTCTGGCCTAGGTGAACTTCCCTGCCATTATTGAAATGCACCTAAACAATTGGTCATTTTTAATTCAAAGTTCACAGCAAAGGCAACTTTTGACAGCAGCATACCGTGATTCCTCTTGGAGAAGTGCTCGAGCGAACTAGATCTTGTGGGCCCCCTGCATGCAATGGCCGACTGGCATCACAGAGATCAATTTCAGGGATATGAAGAATAAGCCCACTGATCCATTCGCTCTTCTCAATCATGGTGACCTGCTTCGATACCGTGCTTAGAGAATCGTCTCTACCAAATAGCCTCCGCTGGCCACTCGGTGCTACAGATATCCCTACCAACGAGTCTTCTTCGTCCCAGAACGTTTCTAATACATTTTCTTGAGCATAAACTTCATCCCATGAGTGTATCCAGAAAGTTGCCATGAGATCTTTCTTATTAGGAACAGGGCAGGCAACTATTGGCATAAATGCACACACCGCTTCCTGACGGATCATCTGCTCGATAAATCCAGATGCTGGCGCATCTGTTTTCCACCACCTCGTAAAATATGCATTTGCAAGCTGTTCACAGACCCCCCAGATACGCCGTCGATTAGCAATCGACATATAAGGGCTACTCATATAAGTCCTAGGTGTAGTTTCCTTAGATGCCCATCGGAATAGTCCCATCATGTTCTTACCTTCCATAATCTGAGGGTTATCAAGCAGACCTTGGACTTCAAAAAACCATGGCATTGTTCGTTTAATACGTTGCCTCCAAAAGTCATCGTTATGATTTAGGACGGAGTACAGTTGCCTGGAAGCCATGACGAGATCGAGGATAGACTTGGAAGGTAGAAGGAGGCAGATTCTATAGAGAACATCATACGGGAGCTTCTCGAACGGATCGTGTGTGACGCGTGCTGTGAGAGTATGATACAAAAGTGGAAGTTTGAAATCAGTGCTTGCAAATATAGCCGTTATAATATCAGCTATATCTGGTGTGGGTGCTGGATTACTGGCAAAGATCTCCTCCCCATCATTCGAATTCCAGAACTGTTCTCCTGGCGGCTCAGGACTGCCGTAATCCACACTGAGACGATTTGCATAATCCTCAGTCGCCTCGTGAAAAACAGCAAACACCAGATCCTTGTTGATGCGGCTAATATCAGATGTTCCAGTCAAGACTCGGGCAAGAAGTTCATAGCAGCACCAGTGGAACGGAAAGACGGGACCCTCATGCTCATGGTTGAAGTAGCAGGAGAGTGAGCCTGGTCCGTCGAAATTTGGGTCATCACCAGGTTCCACATTGACATTGCCATAATCATCATATGAGCCTTGCCCAGAAATATAGGATCTAGGATTTTAGCCGATAAGTTATTGCCTTACGTGTATCGAGGCGCTGCACCAAGTTGCTTACTTTGTTACCCCAGGAGCAGCTGCATTGAACCCTAGGACATGAAGGAAAAATGTCCATTTGACATCTTCTTCACTAATAATTTCGGGGTCATAGCCGTACTCACTGTCACTATCATCCTCCTGCGATACTTCTTCCTGCTCCGCTACTTGGATATGTCCTTGTTCTCGTTGTCGCTGGAGTCGGATTTGTGCGCGCTTGGATCTCTTGGAAATCTGAACTCCACAGAAAGGACCACCGCAGATGGCACAATAACAATCCCAAGATCCCATAATGCAATACGGAAGAGAGTGGCGGAGGATTCAATTCTGAATTCAAAAGCCAGTTCTCACCGTTGTGATATTTATTAGCAGATAAAGTAGCGGGCTATCCCACGGACCAACGTGTCTTCGGCTAGCCGTATCTAGGGCATACCAAGTTGTAGGTTTACGTCAAAACTTTGAAATTGACGAAACCCATTTTGGTCATGATTAGGCTCGATAGCAGCTGATTGATTGATTAATTGCTTACTTTTGATTGTTGATCAGTTAGTGTATGTCACCGTAGAATATATTGGGAGAATTATAATCTTTTTATTGAATAGTGGCCTACAGGTGCCTATAGGTGCCTACAGGCAACCTCTGTAAAGCTGTAATACGGCCCATAATATGACCGAGTTATAGGCCCCTATATATGTGGCCATACTTGCCCACCGTACAGTAGTTAGTTTAGTAGTTATTTAGTCAATCTATTCTATGGGGACCTACTTCAGATCGGTGCAATTAGTTTGTGTAACATTTTTTAAAGTTAACTACTTTAAAAAGCTCTCATAATCATTCATCTTATACGTATTCTATTATTATAAGATTAAATATTATCGTAAAATCATCAAAACTATTGATATTTTTGTCATTATTAGATATAATAATTATGTCTCTTAGGCAAATAAGGATGGAATATATATATGATTTTATGATCAGCCGAGAGGGTGTTGCAGGTGATCTAATACAGACGCAGAAACACAGAATGGGTGCTAAGCCAGAGTGGAGGGGAGAATATTAGGTCCTAAAGAGCGAATGTTCTGTGATCGGTTTACTTGGGATAAGAACAATCGAACCTCTAGATAGTATTCTCTACCTGCGATTTTTTAAAGCATTCCTCCTTTAATCTATACACTAGAGTCTCAGTTGATAATTCCTCGAAGATTTAAAGTCCTGAATTAAGCTCTATGCCATGTGCGCTTAGTTCTTCCTGATATTTTGCCTGATCTGCAGCTTTTCCTTTAATAAGTTTTCGCAGTTTCCATTTGACTTTGAAGAATGATTTGACTCTTTCAGCGAGATCATTATTACCATGATAGTTGTAATCTAGACGTCAGTATAAGTATCATTGATAGATGCCAATGACAAAAGCCCTACTACGATGAGAATGGAATTTCTAGACTCAAGAAGGCTCCATATTTCAGAGAGTAAATGCCATTTTGGGGTAGCAAATAGAGATTTACGGATTGCAACTCTATTCCTAAACTTGGTAACCTCCTTTAGGTAGTCTTCCTGGGCAAAATATTGGCGAATCCCATCTAGCCCAAATCCGGTGAGCTAGGTAGGTGGCACGAAAAGTTGTGCAGGAACTATCCTACTCCATTCCCAATCTAGGATTGCAAAAAGATAGTACTAGCAAATGGTAGTACCAGAGAAAAGGAGGCACTAGCCTTTTGCTAGTACAAGTAGATAGTTGGCAGCAGCAAACGAACGGCACCCGCAGGTGGATGGCAACAGGAAATAGATAGACTTTTTTTTGGCTAGCTGCCTCTTTCCCTGAGCCAATCCCAATTTAAATGCTACGCTCCGGCCTATATTTAATAGATCTACGGGCCCTAAAACACAGAACAAATTCATATCATGAGCATAGCTATACAGTCGCTAGCGGGTTGCTGACCGGCTGCTGGATGAGATCATGGTTGACAGGATACGGTCGCTGCAGGAGTGGATGCGAAAGGCGAATGTTGATGAACGTCACTAGCACGTATGTCAAGAAGCCTGGGAGAGTGTGACGGTCTGGAAAAGCCTGGATTTATTCTGAAGAACTTTTTCATATGATAGCCCATTGTTTCCATGGCACAGCAGTCCAGAACCTGGCAGTGTTGTCACCTGGATCATGATATTCACCTAGCCTTATCCTTCTAAAGCATCCATCGCCAACCGCTTCAAGAATGAGCCCCATTAGTCCTCCGTGTGCCCTACGGCGACCCAATTTCAGGAGAAAACACCCCTTGAATAAATTTCCAAACTCGTCACCGGTCCCAAGAAGGTTTTGGCTCATTGTTGGTTTGTCCAGATTGAATTTGAACCCATCTCGAACCTTGTACTTGATCAATTCTGGCTGCAAATCCTGGAGAAGAACTGCTTGGGCCCCAAGAACGAGAATGCCAGCTTGCAAACGTCCAAAGGGAGCCTTGGCATCTAACGGTGTAACCGTGCAACTGATAATTGTCGCGACGGGGTATGGTAAACTATGCGCATTCACAGGACACCAAGGAGACATCCATGACCATGTAGGCGCCGTGTAAACAGGAACAGAATAGGATATAGGCACCGGAGGGTCAGATGGTACGCAGTACCATGCCATACTTTCTGCAAGGCATGATTTCCAGTGGCCAGCAAGACATGTGTCCTGCCAAACTTGGGACAGGTCATTGATTATGCCTGCCATTGCGTACCATCGATCTTCATTGAGGGTGAATTGTCGTCTGCTATAGTTGTGTATGAACGAGATCCAGATTCTTGCACGTTCTTCTTTGGTATTGAAGACATTGTCGGAACTATGAAGCCCGAACACGGAACTGGGCAGTCTGGTGATATCATCAGGATGATACTGTCGGGAGCTCGGGAGCACTGGATCAACTTGCACCTGTTGGCATTGCCACAAAACTTCTGTGTGGCTAAAAAGAAGAAGCCTTGGAGAGAGTAGAAACTCTTGGAGAGTCCATCCTCGGGTGTCCAAAAGATGAATGCCATGGTCTGAATGGGTTCCAGGATATGGCAAGTGAGTGACCGGGGCAAGCTTGATAGAGCATTTTCTGTGGTTTGGCAGTATGAACGGCATTAGAGCACCATCCAGAGGCTGAACCTCTCGAATGAAGCCATCAAAGGCTGTTGCCGCTTCCAATGCCGCAATTGTGATACGGGCATTCTTGTAGATCCTCCCCATCTTATTTATTTCAGCACTCTTGTCTTCGACGCTATCCTGGATAATACACAACGCATCAACCCACAAATATTGAATCTGGAGACCCCTCGTAATTCTGATAGCATCCCGTATCGTTTTTGGCAATAATGACTCTGGTATCTTGCTCTGAAAGGCAGCGATAGAGCTGGTGGTGGTGATAACTTGTTGTTCCACCCCCCAGCAATAACTCAAAGCTGCGTATTGTGCTTTCTCGTTGTGTTTAGACACATGCAATCTGAGTGGAAACAAACCTACTGATTGCCCAACATCGATAACCCGTGTGGGAAGACTCGAAACTGATTTCTTTGGACATTGTTGATGGTGTTTCTCACACTCTTGTATTTGTCGGACCGATTCATTCAATAGCCATTGACTATCCATTCCCGCCTTGAGTGGGGCAAGATACGGAAATGTTCGAACGGTATCTATAGAATTCTTGAGTCAGCAGACGCTTGTCATGACAACAAAAGGCTTTCAAAGTACCCTACCTCGAATAGAGAACAGGCGGATGTTCGTAAGTAGATGGAACTGCTGATCCCGCGTTTTGGAATTCATAACTGATACTTCAAGCGACTGAATCCTGAGTATACGTTCAGGATACTTGGGAGGGTTTCGCTGAAGTGGTGCCTTTGATTCCTCTCCCAGAGAGGCTCTGAGCCGCAAAGGCTCACTCTTACGACTCTCAAGATCCTGTATTCGCTGATGAAGGGCCGCACAAAGCTTACAGCCGGCATCCTTCCCCTTGTGGACTTCTCTTGGCTTAAGGTGTGTATATCCTTCGCTCGATAGCAGAGCCTCGAGATGCAACCGATCCGAAAATATGGGCTTGCATCGTGGGCAGAGGCCATCAGACTCGCAGGCCCGGCGCAGCTGTTGAGTCTGCCGAAGTCCTGAAGGCCCAGCGTCCTCGTCCTCGTCCTGAGATCTCCAAGGGCGTCGTCCATCAATCTCATCGAAAATATCTAGAGGTCGTTGGATAATATATAGAGGTTGTTCGATAAGATCTAGAGGTTGTTAGCGACGAAAAGAGAGTTCATAGCCATGTAATACCTATCGATGACTGGACAGCGACACCTTTTCCGCGTGATCTTAACGATTTCCGAATCTTTTTTAATAATGAATTGTCACTCATGGTCTCTTTCGACTAGGGTTTACCATTCTCTATTTCACATTTGCATGGGTGTCAGCGCCAAAATGTGGGGAATGTCTGTGCGGAGAACGGAGTTGTCCGTACCGAAATGATGTATATTTGTTGTCTTGGCGAAGTACTGGTCTGTGCTGACCAGACGTGACTCAGTTACTAACTGGTCAAATATCAGTTTATATGATTTTTACTATTTAAGTTATAATCATATGTAATTGGATTTACGTTAAAATACTAATTATTTAACGTTAGAAATGCTCTATAATTACAGCAGCCTTCAGGCTGTTAATGCCCTGTAATTATAAGGCACTTCAGGCATCCCACTCACTAAAAGGCCTGTAACTTCTAATAACTTAACACAGTTGTTAACTAGTTAATAACTGGTAAATGATCGGTCAACACAGACTAAAACGCATGGACAAGTATTTCGCCAAGACAACAAATATACATCATTTGGTCCCAACCGCGGAGAACCCCTTCTGGAACAAGTGAGGAGAGAAGGTTCGCAGCGAGCTGGTGTTTACTATGTAAAATAGATGGATATATAGGGCTATGAAAATAAAGAAATATTGTTTTTTTAATATTCTTAGCCCGTCATTATCTATAGAGGTAACACAAGTTATAAAAGGCTTTTTAGAGTACGTTATTATGACCCAGCTGTTAGTTTAACTGTGGATGGAATGATAGCGGAACGGATCTGTTTCTTCTGATCTCGACAGTTTTTTATAAGCTCACCAAGGACTGCATCCTTCTTATTGAATATTTTGCCCATTCCTGTTATGCATTTCGATAGAGACACCGTCATGACCAAGCAGTCCCGATCGCCTCCTTCTAAACTTTGAAATGCCTCCTGGGGGTAACTGACGCCCTGCAGGATCTGGTGAGAAGCGGGCGAGGGATCTAGCGTCTCTCCCCACTTCCGACGAGCCGCACGACTAATTAATCCTAGATCACGACGGATTATCTGCATCTGCTTCCCGTTCTTACGCTGGTTCTCGTGGTGGATGCAATTGAGGAAACGAAGCAATTTAGCAGCTTCGGCCATGCCTTTGGCAGCCATGTTCCAAGTTGCCTTCTAACCCTTCTCATGGATACCCCGCAGCCTGCTTGAGAAAGCCCTGGCGGTACACACACAGCTAATCCGAACAGCATCCTTTCTCTCAAGAGGTGATATTGTAAGAAAAGTCTCGAGGAGATCAATTAAGCTATCATTACACCCTCCGTTATTTAGGGATCCATGCAGCACCTCAACAAACCTTGAGACATAGTCTGGAGACTCAGGAGCCGGTTCGCTTTGTTGAGACACCAGGACTTGGAGTATGCGACAGATATTCCAGAATGAAGCCATCATGTGTGGACTGGAGTGACTTGCAGCAGTAACAAGCTCTTCGAAAATATTTTGATCAAGAACCTCTTCAATGATCTTCCGTAGCTCTTTCTTCCTGCGGGATCGAGCAAAAGCCTCTTTCGGTTTAACACCCACAACGAACTTCTTGTCTTGAGCAAGGGAATATGTATCCTGGCAGCGGCTCAGGATGTTTTGCCACTGCCATTCTGTTTGAAACTGCTGTTCATTTTCATTTAAGTCAAATGCAAAGTTGGATCTCCGGCTGCTCTTGGAATCAAAGAACCCCTTGATATATTTGTCAGTGAAGAGAAGCAATGACGTCTGACTTTCATATAAATGAGGGCAGAGCGACCGTGGTACAGCATTGTAGAAGAGTGTTACATAGTTAGGATAAGGATTGTATTTGCCCGCGATCTTGTTAGGGCGTGTGTGTCCTGTGCCATTGTGTTTCTTAGTCCTTGTGTTTTCCGTCCCTTTGAGGATCCTTGTATTTTCTGGCAGTCTCGTAGTTTCTACCTTCTTCTGTTAAACTGATCTTCACTGTGGAATCTTTTTTTTAGCAAGTATTAGGAAACTAAGATCTGTTCTCCAGATAGCGCTCACCTGCGGCGGAAATTATAGAGAAAATCCAGGATCATCATTGCCTCCTCCAGTGTGCAGCTATGTTTATTGACTAATTGTTCGAATATCGGTGCCATTAGTTCCCAATCCTTGTCCTTGTCCCTGTCCCTATTCCTATGCTTAGGCACCCTTTGGCTTTTACCTCCTGAATTGGGAATCAGCTGGTGTTCCGGCGCCTCTGTGACTAATGACTCGGAGTGGCTGGAGGCCTTGATAGCAAACCCAATCTCTGTGTCATCTATTCTGAGATTTATACCGATGTCATCTGCTATGGCCATTTGATGATTATTCGTGACCAAATATCCATGGCCTTCGATTTGGCCAGAATCAGCCAGAGAGTGTAATCCGGAAACCTGATCCTGGATCAGATTTATTGATTGCTGAACAAAATTTTCGGTTGATATAACTGGATCTGGGATTTAGAATCTAGTTGTAAATCCGAACCCATAGCTTTCATGAATGTTGCTTGCAAAGCTTAAACGGTTGGAGAATGTGATCTCCTCATCGATGGTGGCCGTAGTGCTAGGGTTGGGGAGGTGGCAGAAGGTATCACTAGGCTGAACACTGAGGATGGTAAAGGAGTCTGACACTAGATCTACGATATTAAGCTAATTGCCACTGTAAATATAGTCTCCATTTTCGAGAGATGTAGTAGCATCGACAAGCAACGGTAAGGTATTGCTATCTATATTAGACAGGATAACTGAAGGATCCCAAGACTCAAGTGGAACTTGGGCTGCAGAATAATTGAAGGGAATGCAGTACTCCATAGAAGGTCTGATGCCCATCAGAGGGTTTGAGGATAAGTCTATATCAGTACTTGGAATATTAAGAAGTGCATCTTGGAGAGTAACGCTAGAAGCCTGTGTATTGAAGAGAATGCCACTCGTCCCACCGATGAAGTTTGGGTTAAGGGAGCTCCTATCAACATCCCATTCTACAACTTCATCAGGTGGTATGTATTCGTTATTAGGACTTAGCCCAGATGGCAAAAGGGGGTTATTCATGTTGCTACGGTAAAGTTGGAATTATGCAGCAGGAGATGATGGATTTGAACACAACACGACATCTTAGGTATTAAACACTTGCCAGAATTCTTTTGACAGAGTGGAGTCGACATTTCGGGGTGCTATTCAATTTATGTGATTGGGCGGGACTAAAGTGCGCATAAAACCTGCATTTGGCGTATTTCCTCATCAGCTCACCGACTCCACCTAGACGCAATCATTGGCTTGCAAGATCAACTGCTGGACGCTCTGGATGGATTCATGCAATACACTCTGTACATGTGCGGCTGAAGTCGACTTCTATTCGATATTAGTCGGCGCACTTTAGTTGCCAAGTCTGTTGTATTGATATATCATTTGCCAACAGGAAGTAAGGCTTTCACCAAGTTGCTGCAATTCTATTCTTCGCCAGCTAACAGCAAGTCTCTATCTAATTCTTTTGATATCACTTGTTGCTAAGATGGGCGTTTTTGGATGTTGCGTAACAGACCCCCTAGATCTTAGCTGCTTAGCTTGGAGTTTAATGGTAAGTGTTATTAACCTCTATCTCGTGTCGCTGGGATGAATATAATATAGGCAGTATTCTATAAATACTAGCTGAGCTCCGTGGCTACATACAGCTTCAATAAGCACACCTTCATCTCAAATTTCACATATTTAAGGCCTCAATCTTTCGTGTTCCCACCACTACATCGCTCTAGGAAATGTCTCAATCAAAAGTATCACCCAAGCTATCCAAGTCAGAGAAATCCCATATTTCTAATCAGCCTCCAAGTGGTGGTGTAAACGCTGTTTTGAAAGATGTGATTGCCCTGCATGGCAACCCAAGGGCACTGATTATGACCGTTGTCACTCCAGAGGAAGAAGAGGAAGTCAAAAGGCTATTCAAGGACAGCAGAAAGCTTAGTACGTACCATTATTAATACATTTTATAGATCATATACTTCCTGAATACCAGTTTCTATCTCTATACTTCGTTCTCTACTTGATCAAAGAATCTAGAGTACATTTTTCACATTGAGCGAATACTACTATTATAGAGGTAAACTAATCATTATCATTGGGTTGTAGCGCGGTCGCCATCTAGAATCGTTGTCACTACACCGGAGAGACTCCAAGACGACGTAAATGAGATTGAATCAGAGGCTAGATCAGAGGTGGAATCAGATGTTGAATCAGAGAGCGAATCGGATGTCGAACCGGAGGATAAAACAAAATACAGCACGTTCCATCTCCTGGCCAGCCCAACTGTCGAGTATATCTCATAAAATATTGGTAAAATAGCGACTGCATTGTATGTTGCTGTTTGTGGTGGCTTCAGGTATGCCAACATATTGAGGATTGGAAGCAAGTCAACCTTCTGCGGCTGGAATTACCCCCGCTGGTGCATGCGCCCAAATGCTATCAATAATTATAAACTGGACTACTCGTCAGGATGTGCCGTAGATACCACAGACGGTCCAGAAGAGGGCATGCGTGTGCTCAGCCACTCAAGAGCGGAATTTTCAACGTCAGAGGAAAATATGGATGAAATCAAGGAGAAATGTCATGAATTGACAAAATGCATGCTGAAGGAATCAGAGGCCGCCACAAATCGTGACACGCCAAAAAGTCTTGCTGAAGTTTCTTCTCCAACACCCACCCCTGACAAGACAGAGACCTGGTTCGAAAAGTGGAAGGGCCTACTTGCTGTCATCATAGGTGGCGGAGCTGGTTGTGCAGCAGGCGGTGGTTTCATGCACTTTAGCGCTGCGGGCATTACTATCAAAGGGCCTTTTGGCCTCAGCATGGCTGCCGGATATGCTAACTGTACACTAGGCGGTGCTTGCGCTGTGGGAGTTGGAACAGCTGTTGTCGCAGGATTGCTAGTTTATTTCATACCTTGGGATCAAGTGTTTGATTTTATCCGTCGTCAACTCAGTAAGATCTGGAATCATGTTCGCGATACAATCACTTGGATTTGGAAGCGTCTCACCGCATTAGTGGGATGGTAAATAGTCGTCGTTGGTCTTGTCATTATGTCTTCAATCCTATTTTAAATTTACGTGGTACTCGGTGATCATTCTTTGACATTCAAAATATATTTAGTTGGCCTCCTTTTAACTACCGTATTGAATCAGTATTCAGTCATATGGGACAGGCTGCTGAAGAATGTCATCGTACCAGTTTGACTGGAGCCTTCCTGGCATCGATATATATATGGACGTGATAAGGTAACAACACTCTTCACCATTTTACCACCATAAAGCCATTCTATAATACTTGAGCCTGCTGTTTGTTTCGTTTCACAACCGAAGCTTCCGATCTCTTAAGACTTTTTCCATTTATATCCAAACCCACTCCACTGTGACTCCTAGCCAAGTCCCTATGATTTATTCAGCTCGAACAGAATTTTTCTTTTTGAAGATACAGCTATTTTAATCCCAATTAGGGGTGCTGATGAAAAGATCAACCCTCAGCTATGTCTGTTCCCTTACTGTCTCATGTCCGAGCTAGTAAAACAGCTCTTATAAGTATAAGTTATTTCAAGTTTTACGATTTGAATTTGTTTCTTCTTCTCTTTGATTATCTTTTTACTATGGATTCCTTTGCTAATAGTAAGATCATAGAATATTAGTATAGAAAACCGTGTCCTAAAGCTCGAGGAGTCTTTACAGGTACCCGATTAGGAATAGTCAAATACAGAATATACAACCTACCCTTAGCTGGGGTGCTTCCCGCATCGTAAAGAAATGTCTTTTGATAATAATCGATACGGAAATTGCAGCTGTATCTCACTACAGAGTGTATTTGGCCGTTTTGTAGGTAGCTTCCTAATAACTTAGACCTTCTCGGTGATTTCATTCCAACAACTAGACACTGCTGCCGTCGGGAATGAGTCAGTGATGCTTACGGCAGATCATCTTCATATTTTGCGGGTCCAGATGTGCGTGGCACTATCTGTAGTTGTCATTCTAGCAGGAAAAGATATTGGCTCATTCTCTTGCGTGAGATGGCTTACATTCAGGCGCTTTCAGATGTTATATGTCATATGTTAACATAATTCCTGGTCTGGTCGATCACTGAAATTTACCGCAAAATCGAGCAAAATCACCTCCTAGCAAACTCAACAACCATAGAGTTTTGCAACTTTATATTTTGCAAGATAATAGAATAGCCTAATTTAATTTCAAATATCGGGTCTTTTTATTCTTCAAAAACTTACCATATTGTTATATATGATTTTAGGCCTTAAGACCAACGTTAAGTGATTATACAACATAAACTATCAATGCTAATTATATATAAATTTGTAAATTTATTATATAACAATCGGAAAATTTATATTTGAAATTTTCGTTATATTTAATGATGTGGTTGTTTGGTTTGCTAGGAGGTAGTTTTGCTTGGTTTTGCGGTAAATGTCAGTGATCGACCAGATCGGGAATTACGTGATATGTTAATATGCCGTCTGCTAATATGCCGTCTGCTACTGTTTAGTTGGATTCAGTCGAATTGGATCAGCCACTTGACTGTAGATTGGCTGTATGGGCCACTGTAGGCTCCGTGAAAATCTGGTGCTTCGGAATATAATTGATCCAATCCCGTTGATTTCCACAGAAGTCTCGCCCACAAATGCAGGCCGATTCAGTTTGGGGCATGTCCTCCCGACGCAAGCTTCAAACCATCCCCCATCTCATCTCATCTCCACCAGTTTTCTTAAGCTTCGGCCATTTGCAGATCTTTACCAGATGTTGTGTTGAATTCGTTCGGTCGTGGTCAAGCAAGCAACAGGCCCAGATCAGCACTTTCTCTTCTGCTCGAAACAACCACACGACAATAACATTGAGCGCTTTTTATCCCCCGTATTGCTCCGTTCCTCCTTGCGCCTGCAACGCGGTGAGACCATATTCAATCCCCCGACTTCTGTTTCTGCACCATGCTGTGTATGCCACGCTCCAGAAACATTTCCAGATCCTGTGTGTTCTTCGGCGACCCCGCGTCTAATGCAACCCTCAATCTTGCGAATATGCCATCACCCCCTGGATCAGATGGATCGACGCCCGGAAAAGCGCAGAAATGAATGCACCGAATTGAACCCTCTCCCTCGTGATGATCCTCGTTGGAATTATCGCCGCTGACACAACAAGTCCATCGCGGAAGTCTACCGACCACCAGCGCCCATTGGGGAAGATTTCGCCGCCAAGAGCCCCTTGGGGTGTGTGCGGGGGAAGCCCTGGGTGGATGCGATCAGACCCTCCGCCTCCAACGGTTGGCTGCAAAGCTTGATTGCTGCAGCGATGCACACCGCGGCCTTCCTGAGAGGGAGAAGTGTCGCGATGCTGGTTTGTTGGTGGTCGGGGTTCGACCCTTCGTCATGCGCAAAGAATCGACAGACCTTGGTGGGGATGTGGCCATGGATGTAAGTCATGGATGGTGCCCTTGGTCTCGCTCACGGTTGGGTGAGTACAAGTATGATCTGTCGCGCGCAGGAAAAAAAAAGAATTTTAAGCTGTGTCGTCTGCCTCCTAGAGGATCATCGTTCTTCTCTCTGTGCTTGTGATTTGATTTTCCAGACGTTGACCTCAGATACTTTTGCCGTGCGGAGGTCCAGGATTGAAGATTCCTTACTTTTCTGAAGGTGCCTGAAGGTACGAAGATACATGCCTCTATGCATGCTTTTGTGCAGAGATAGCTGAGAATTGGCAACAGATTTCGAGACCATTCAAGCAGTATCTGTCAAGAATAGCTCTCTCCATCCAAGACTCCAGACGAACAACAGCAACTAACCATGGGATTCCTCTCAAAATTTGGGAAGCCAGTGTCTTCGACAGCCACAGACACCGCTGCTGTCACGGCCGTTTCCCAGTTAAACACTGAGAAGACAACAGACTCTCAGCTTGAGCGCGGTCCTGATAACAATGTTGTGACCAGCGTTCATATCACGCCTGAGATGGAGGCACGCGTCGTGCGCAAGTTGGATAAGCATCTTCTTCCACTTGTCATGGGACTTTGTATGTGCTTCATCCGCCTATTTATTTCATTTTTAAAAAACCCCTCTATTCTGGTAAACTGGTGTACTAACAATGGCAAAATAGATCTCCTGGCCTACCTTGATCGATCTAATATCGGGTAAGTCACCTAATTTTTGGAAGACAAGATGCAGCCAGGAATACAAGGACAAGACACTGACAAATATCGCGGGATAGAAACGCCAAAATAGCTGGCATGCAAACAGATCTCAATCTCTCGAGCGACAACTATCAATGGCTGCTCACAATCTTCTATATCTCCTACATCGTCTTCGAATGGTTTGCCCTTATGTGGAAAGTCGTTCCTCCGCACATGTGGGCCGCTTTCTGCGTCGTCGGCTGGGGAACCGTCGCGACTCTTCAAGCAGCCACCTTTTCCTTCAGTGGTATGATGGCCGTACGCTTCTTCCTAGGACTATTTGAAGCCGGCTTTGGACCTGGTATTCCCTACCTTCTCTCATTCTTCTATTTGAGACATGAAATCGGTGTGAGAATCGGTGTCTTCCTTTCGGCTGCCCCTCTAGCGACGTGTTTCGCTGGCGCATTGGCATATGGCATCACCTCTGGCTCAGGACACCCCGTTGCAAATTGGAGAGTCCTATTTATGGTGGAGGGACTCCCCACATTCGTGGTGGGAATTGCAACATGGTTCCTTATGCCCGATAGTGCCAATACGGCAAAGTTCCTCACCGAAGAAGAGAGGGTAGTAGCAAGAGCTCGTGGCGTGAGACAGGTCGGTGACGAGGAGGCTCATCGGGTGGGCCATATTAGAAGGAAGCATATTGGTGTTGCATTGCTAGATCTAAAGGTATTTCCCCTTCTCTTTACTGCTCGCTCCACCCTCCTTCCTCTCAACCTAGTCATTCCGCCTTTTAACCTCAATCCACCCAACTCCCCTAAGAAACCTCCTGAATAGACCAAAACGTTGAGAAACACACCAAACTAACGCATATCCCACCGCAAACAGAACTGGCTCACTGCCCTAATGTACTTCTCCTGCAACGTTTCCTTCGCCTCCCTCCCCGTCTTCCTCCCCACCATCCTCGACGAAATGGGCTTCTCCGCAATCCAAGCCCAAGGCCTCTCCGCACCCCCCTACTTCCTCTCCTTCCTCATCGTAATCGCCTCAACCTACATCGCAGACCGCACCCAACAGCGCGGTCTCACAATCATAATTCTCTCCATCGTCGGCGCCATCGGATACATCATGCTCGCCACCACATCCCGCACCGGACCACGCTACACCGGAGTCTTCCTCGCCGCGGCCGGGATTTTCCCCTGCATTGGGAATATCTTACCTTGGGTGTTGAATAACCAGGGTAGTGATACGAAGAGAGGAACGGGTATTGCGATTCTTAATATTGTCGGCCAGTGTGGACCGTTGTTGGGGACGCATATCTACCCTGGTAATCAGGGACCCTATTATCGCGAGGGGATGTGGATCTGCGCGGCGTTTATGCTGTTCAATGGGTTCTTGGCTTTGACTCTACGGACGCTGTTGGTATGGGAGAATAAGAAGTTGGATGCTAAGTATGGGGCTGTGGGTGCTACTGCGGAGTTGGATGAGAAGGTTGAGGGTGGTGGCGCGGCTGGTGTGGGAGATGAGAATGATGGGCCGAGATTTAGGTATATTCTTTGAAGGGATATTTTTACATTGGGCGGCCGAATTTCAATTTTTGGTTAGTGCTAGTTAAGGTACCTATGAAAAACTAGGAATACAGATATGAATAGCATTTGACGTTTCTTACAAAAAGAGAAAGACAGACAGCTCAGTGCGAAAGACTTGACGTCGGACCCGACTCATTAGAAAACACTTATGACCATATCAAAACAGTCAAGAATAAAGAAATCATAAAACCCATCCATCATACGTTAACACCTCATTTGCCTTGGAATGAGAGCAGCATATTACCCGTGCTTCTCACTCGATTTAAACCGTAGTCGTCGAAACATTCTCCGTCCCTGCCGTCGTCATTGCATTAGGATCAGCAAAGTTCTTCCCTCCCAACGCTCCACTAGCAGTAGGTCCATCCGTAGGAATCCTGGCGGGTTCAACGCCCTCCGTAGTTGTAGCATTCCTCTGCCCACTGACGTTCTGACCCCGCCCCACACTTCCTTCGCTACCTACACTACCTCCACCACCTCCTCTAGCTTGACTGGTATTCGAGAAGTCAATCATGGCATCCTGCCCCAGGTTTTGGGCATTGGAAGGGACATCCTCGTAGTCTGGACGCCAATCTCTGAGATCATCTTCTGCGTCGTTGAGGATTTGACGTGCTTGATCGAGGTGCTGGAAGGGTGGGCGGGTGTCACCTGGTACCATGGGGGAGTCGTCAAGGAGGGTTAGAAGACGACGGCCATGGCGGGCGAGGAGGATTTGTTTCTCGGCGCGTTCGATTGTGGAGGCGAATTCCATGGCGTAGGCTTCTTTGAACTTTTGACGGGTCTGGAATTGAAGAGTTAGCCATGTTAAATTATGTCCCATTGCAATCAGATACAATGTATCGGGGGCGGAAGAGGAAGATATGCAGACAGCAACTCACGATATTGGTCAATTGGGCTTCAGCAACCAGGCTTTCAGCCTCGGCGCGCACCAGCTCCTGCTCTAATGTCGGGATCTTCGTGCTCTCGGGTTCCTTGCTCTTCAATTTAGCAATATCATCCATGAGCTTAGCCTTGTGGTCCCGACTTGGCTGAACACTCTTCTCCATATTCCGCACATGCTTCAGCACTGCTCTGCTATCGTCAATATTATGAGCATATAGATCCTCCTGCTCGCCGAGCTCTGCAAGCAGCACGCCAATCTTATCAGACAGCTCGCTGAGAGCGTCGTCGTTTGTGGCTTCGCCCCAGTCTGAGATCTGAGATGCAATGGAGAGTCGTTCTTTGCCCGCAGACTCATAGGCCTGGATGAGGTGGTTTTCGGATTTGATCAGACGATATAGTTTTCGGCTAAGTTCTGGTTGGACTTGGCCTCTGAGGGAACTGAGGCTGAAGCCATGACGTTTGGTGCCAGTTGGGCTAGAAGTATTGCCTTTGGAACGGATTGAGAGCGTGCGGTTCCTGCAAGGGGAATTATGTTAGTTTCGTGGGAGCTTTTGTGATGTTCACGATGTTGTAGGAGGCTTTCTGACAGGTGTATGATAGGTATATCATCTCGTATCTTACGAGGATTTTTGCGAGAAAGAAACATAGTTGTCGCAGAATCGATAGCCTGGTGGAGAATTGAAAGAGTGAACTTACATGGTGATAGGTGGAGAAGGTCAAAGGTTACTCCCTAGGTTCTGGCATTCTATCAGCAACTTCTATTTTCAACAATCGCTCTTTCCACAGAAGTTGCCACTGTTGTGGAACTACGTCACCGGGCTCATCACAGGAAGACAATGGTATACACACCTCGTGATGACAGTGTGTAGTAAGGATGAATTCTGGAGAATTTCTTGAAGCAAAACAGAATAAAAAGTATTATTTCATGAGTAATAATTATGATACATGAAGATCTTCGTCTGAAGTTGGCTTTGGAAGTTGCTGGGGGGGAGAAGCTTTGACGGAGTGCTCGGGTTGGTGATGATGTCACCAACCACGAGACTCAGCCTTGTGCAGCTTCATGGTAGTAAAGACCGCATTTGGCCTAGTGGCTTTTAAATTCCAACCTCACTCGATCCTTTTAGTTCCTTTGTAGCCGTCCTCGTTGAAGTAGATTTGTTGCTCCGTGTGGATTAAGAGTATTTTGAAATATCTAACACAATAGCCGTAATGATGGCCAGGTTGGAGAATTTATTGGGCGCCTTCGATCTGCACATGCCAGGGTTGTGCTACCCACTTCTGCACCCATTTTTGAAGCACATGCCTTCGCCCCAAATGCCTTCCGCCGGAAACCTTGTTATTTAACCTCTTTCTTCCTCTTGATGGATAACCCACCAATCAGATGTACCGGCGCCAGGAGTCGTAGGACGGCCAGTACATTATCCACCAGCCATGGTAGCAGTAGGGGCAGTAGTTTCCGATTGTACACTAGAAAGAGGTAAAGTGGTTATACATCAATCGAATCATGTAGAAAATTAAGCTAGCTGGAAATGTACAGGCAGATTAAGAGCAGTTTACACATTAGATTATGTACAAAACTCTATCATTAACAAGACAGCTTTGCTATGGAGCTTTTACTCTACGCAACCCATAAACTAGACGTAGATGATAAATTAACTTCTATGATAAGCTACCAAAAAAGGTGAAAGTCATAGGTTTTAATTATGGTCTTTGAACTTGGCCGCTTGTGAGCTTCACCATTTCGTCCACGGTTGCCCCTCTAATTGAAAACGTGATAAATCTTCACCGCCCCTTCCGTATTGCCGAAATTATATTAGATATCAATCCCTTTGATTGAAGGCATATCTTGCCTAGGCTAGTTAATCAAATAGGCCATGAAGCTAAGAGATAAAATTGACGTGTCTTCGAAATCTACCAAACAAAACTCCCCATCATCCGTGATAATAAAGTTGCTTTCGTGAGAATCTGAGATAACAAAGCCATGATATTCACCCGAAAAGATCTCCATCAAAGGTACGTTACCACTACCTAGTGATATACAGAAGTGGGATGTAAGAAAGTGTGTGAAAATCGACTGATAGGTATATATGTAACGTACCTCTAGGAAGTAGTGTTTATACAGAAAGAGTGAACTATGCTGAACTATTACCCTTCCTAGCTTACTATCTACCGTTCCATCAATCTCTAGCTTCTCTTCAAGTACCGATCTCCGGTATGTTGCGCGACTTACTTCCTCTGTTTAGCCGGCATGCAGTGCCGGGGGAACAGGAGCCGTGGATTCACGAGCAAAGTATCTAGGATGCTGGCAGTGGCTAATCGATAGCTCAGAGAAGGCAATTTATTTAAATATGACCTGCTTCCTCACGTTTCATAATTCTTGTCGCAAGCCACCCGGACGCCATGAACGATGAAGTACTCATTGGGAATTGTGAGTGCGTACACCGCAATTTTTGCTTCGGCAACGATTACCCCGAAGTACCGCTTATCACCTATCGATGGCTCTGTAATTGCGCTGCCAACCCAGGCACAGCTCGACTTCCAGGACCGAGAGATGGGCGTCATCATTCATTTTGAGATGGGCACATATCTCGACATTGATGGCTGCAACAATGTCCCGTCATTGGTACCCAACTTGACTTTGTTTGATCCAGTCTTGCTCAACACTGATCAATGGATGGATACGGCCGCTTCTCTTGGTGCAAAATATGCAACGCTCGTTGCAAAGCACAATTGCGGTTTCACAACTTGGCCAAGCAAAGTGACATTTCAAACTCGCGATAATACAACAATCAGCTATAACTACACAATCGCTCAGTCTCCCGTTGCCGGTGATGATGTAGTCAAGAGCTTCATGGCTTCTGCTAGAAAGTATGATATTGGTCCCGGATTATACTATAGCACTGTTGTCAACAACTTTTTGAATGTGCAAAATTCCGCGGTCATCTCTACCTCATGGGCAGTGGGACAAGTGAGAATTTCTAATGATACCTATAATGAGATTGTAGACGCCCAGTTGACCGAGTTGTGGACGAAATATGGAAATCTTACCGAGGTGAGTACCTCTAAAACATGCTTTTTTTCATCTACTCCTTTCTGATTACATTACTTTTGACTGGGTAGATTTGGTTCGATGGAGGATATAGTGCAACTCAGAAAACCAATCTTGAGAACATGTTAGCAGAATATCAGCCTGATGCTTCCATTTTTAACGGATGTGATGTTACGACTGGCCAATGTTTGACTAATAATCCTGGTGAGTCATTGAATTCGATTTCTGGCCAAGTATAAAGCTGATTATTTATGAGTTCGATGGATTGGCGTGGAGACTGGAGAGGCTCCTCTTGAAAATTGGTCAACGTAAGGCTCAATTAAGTGTACTTGAAATATACTTTCGTATTCGCTGACATACCCAGGGGTATTACAAACGATGGCGGAAATTCTACCAGTCCAGTCTTCTGCCCTGCAGAGTGTGACACTACGGTGCAGACCCAAGACCGCTGGTTCTACGGGGTTAATCAACCACTACGATCCATCGAAGAATTGGTAGAAGTTTATCACCGAACCGTCGGCCGTAACTGCCTTCTAGAATTGGATCTTCCGCCGGACAGGAGCGGACTCATCTATGCCACTCAAGCAGCGCGGTATAAACAGCTTGGTGACTTCATCAAGTCCTGCTACGGCAGTCCAGTTAATGCCAAGAACACGCAAACTACCTGTGACGGCGGCACCTGCACTCTGAAGTTTGGGTATCCTACCTCGATTGATCGCATCGTGTTGATGGAAGATCAGACCAATGGCCAGGTTATTCGATCGTACGAAGTCTGGGGTAAAGTGGTTGATGACGGGGTGACAGATGGTACATTAGACGTGCCATGGACTCTGCTGTCAAATGGTACCAGTATTGGCCACAAGAAGATTGATCTCTTCCAAAAGGTTGTTACTGTGACAGAGGTTCTCGTAAACACTACGTTCGTGGATACTCCTAAGTGGCGATCGGTATCTGTTCATCTTTGCGATCGTCTTATTGCAAATCAGACTGAATTCTATGAGTTTAGTCCTTGAGTTAATTCCAAGATAGTATAGCAATATATGACCTCACTCCAACATTTGTAAATTCATACACCATATATAATAATAAATATAGAGATTATTTAAGCAGATATGTATCTAAGCCCTAATTCTTACTATCAATGGAAAACCTCATAGCAGTGCTAATAGATGGTGAGTCTGGTATTGAGTTTAATAAGTGGGATCCCTTGTAGAACTATTATTATGTTTGCCCACATCGAACTAACATGTGGCATCGAATCAGAAATCTTTTGCGTGTTCTGTTTTGTTTAGCAGCTTGCTTCCCTGCATCTAAATCTAATTCAGTGATCGACAACTGATCGACAACGGCTCCGCTACATCCAACGCAGTAACGTTACACACCTATGAGAGGATATGATCCGTACCCCTCTTGAATGATTATCTGCCGGAAATATACCATATATCAATTTACTTCATTCTTAAGTTTAACAGGCGAGACTACGCTTTTAACGGGTAAGTCGGCGTAGTGTTACCACCTTCCAGTTCAAATCATCTCTGTCCAATCTTTTTAACACTGATATATATTGTCAATTCATCATGTCATTGTACTGACGTATACTTCTTGTATTTTGAAGTTCTTGTTCAATTTTCATTATGCACATCAAGTGGCTTTCATCCTTTCTCATAGCCAGCTCCGCCTGGGCCCATTCATCTTCGTTCACATACAATGAAACGAATTTCCTACTCAATGCTAAACCCTATCAAATAATTGGAGGTCAAATGGATCCTCAGCGTATTCCATACCAATATTGGGCGGACCGGCTTTATAAAGCACGTGCAATGGGGCTCAACACCATCTTCTCATACATCTTCTGGGACCAACTCCAGCCTACACCAACAACCTGGGATTTCAGCGGGCGAAATAATGTGGCCGAGTATTTTCGTCTAGCACAGGAGGCAGGCTTGCATGTGGTACTCAGAGCTGGTCCTTATGTTTGTGGTGAACACGAATGGGGTGGATTTCCAGCATGGCTCAACGAAATCCCTGGTATGGTGGTCCGGTCGAGCAACAAAGCCTTTCTGGCCGCCTCAAAAAAGTACCTCAGTCGTCTTGCGGAAGAATTGCGACCGATGCTGATCACAAATGGAGGGCCAATCATCATGGCCCAAATTGAAAACGAGTACGGTTCGTATGGCACTGACCACACCTACACGCAATCCTTAGCAGAAATTTTTAAGGAAGCATTTGGTATAACTCTGTATACCAATGATGGTGGAGTAGAAGAGGACATCGTCGGCGGGCAGTTACCAGGTATCCTGGCCGAAACAGATGGTAGCCCAGAAGCCGGATTTGCTGCAAGAAATCAATATGCTTTTGCGAGCAGTTTGGGTCCGCAACTGGACGGTGAGTACTACATCACTTGGCTTGGCCTCTGGGCTAGCAATAGCACCTACGACACCGATGTTGGTGATGCATCTGCGATTACCACCGTTGTATCTGATTTGAGTTGGACCTTGGCAAATGGATCCTCATTCAGTATCTATATGTTTCATGGCGGCACAAACTGGGGATTCCAAAACGGCGCGGACTGGTCTAATTCTTTGACTCCTGTTATCACAAGCTATGACTATGGCGCTCCACTCACCGAGAGTGGTAGTATTACTGATGTCTATCTGGCATTACGAAATATGATAAGTAGTTTTGTGCCGAAAGGAACGATTCCAGCTCTTCCAGCCAACTCAACTGCAATCTCTGTTCCACCTATTCAAGTTAGTCCAGCTGTTGCATTATTTGACGTACTTCCAAAACCCTTCTCCGCCCCGCGGCCGACAAATATGGAGAATCTTGGACAAGCACATGGTTTTACACTGTACCGTTACCGTATTAAATCTGCTGTGAGCGGCATCCTGCAACCAGGTGATCAGCCTCGTGACCGCTTGCTCATCTACGTCAATCAAAAGCGAGTAGGTGTTATAGACAGCATCTACGTTGTCCCTCACAAGGTCAAACTAGATCTTAAACCCGGCGATGTACTGGATATTCTAGTTGAGAATATGGGACGAGTTAATTACGGCCCCAGAATTCCAGATCAGAAAAAAGGCATCGTCGGAGATGTCATGGTGGGTAATACGACACTTATTGGCTGGAACATGTACACGTTGCCTATGGATCCACCACCAAGAGCATTCGCAGGTAGACCAACCATCAGCACCGATTCAACATCAGAACCAGTGTTCTACCAAGGTACATTTGACGTTTCCACTGTCGGGGACACTTTTTTGGAGCTTCAAGGTTGGACGAAAGGCGTTGTGTGGGTTAATGGAGTCAATCTTGGAAGGTATTGGACAGTTGGGCCACAACAGACACTTTATCTGCCGGGTTGCTATCTCAAGGAGAAGGATAATAAAATTTTGATTCTAGCATTGGAGCCAACTGCGAGTCAGGGAGTAATTCAAGGAATCACGTCCAGGAATTGGGGCAATAACCCGGATCCTGATGCACCGTAAGCAGCTTAAGTTTTAAAGAGTTCCATATTGGCGGCAAGCCATCACGCCACTCAATCGAATCGACAGTTAACCTCCATCAATTCAGTCATGATAATGGATTGATATAAGACTGACATAAAATTGATTTAATGTTAAATAAAATAATATTAGACGTTTTAAAAGAAACTAAATAAGTAAATAGTGAAATATATTACAAGATTAAAATACTAGATTAAGAAGTATAATTGTTTTTATATATTTAAAGAAAGAACTCCTTATGAAGTCNAAAAGGTCAAAAAGCCAAAATTTAATTTATATTTAATAACATATCGTTATTAAACTATATATAACTAAGGCTTTTGTAACAATGAATCGTTTTACTTATTGCTTACTAGTGATGTAACTAGCTATATTACCAATTGAACAACTTATCCAACCTCTATTTACTCAATACAGTCTATTTCTGATCACAAATATTTCTATGATTCCCCTTAGAGTGAAACTTCCTCTGCCCACCATTGCTGAAATATTTGCAACCGTTTAGTCCTCTCCTCGGCCATTTCCCTCCCAATCCCCGTCTTCATATATTTCTCTACCGGCAGCAACCTATTTTCTATAGTATTGAGTGATGCCTTCATGCGCCAAGTATGTGCTCCGGCATATGTGAAGCTCCGTCCAATGCCTACAGCTCCGATGGCATCCAATCTATCTGCATCCTGTTATAAATGTCAACCAAATGGGTCTAACTATCCCTGAGACTGAAGTAATAAGCGTAGGGAAACGAGGCATACTTGTACAACCGCTAACTCCGGGATTTCTACAATGAGGTCCTTAACTTTCTTTAAATCTTTCATTTCCTCGGAAAATGAGACAGCGCTACAAATAGCTTGTACTGTCTTGGCGAATTCATGGTGGTGATTACTTGGCTCGTCCACATTCGACATTATCAGATCATAGACTTCCTTCGTCACATCCTTGCCTATACTTTTAATTAGGAACAAGCTACGTTTACAACACATGGGTTTATAGATAAAAGATTCAAAATATCGACAAACCAGGAGCAGCATATTTCTTATCTCCTATATCATGCAACAAGGCACCAAACCGGACCAAGTCTTTATCATATTTCAGACCAGGTACAAGTTTCTGCTCTTCTTCCATGATATATTCTGCATTTCTTAATACGCGCTATATATAATTACAAGAATTTTGAAATTAGCAAATTTACAATATTGTTGCAATTATATGAGGGTTATGTTGTTCGAACCTGTATATGTGTCATGTCGTGGGATCCGTCTAGTTCGTTCATTGTTTCAGTCACCCGTGACAGAAGCTTGGCCCAAAGACTTTCCATTACTACTATTATAGGATATACAAATGATTGAGAGGAAAGTGAAATAAAGAGCTTGGTATTAAAGAATGTGAGACAGAATACTAGATATACACAGGAAATGCTACATAACGCTAGTCGTAAGTAGAAGATGAACGCCAAATTCGGCGTGTGAGTCACCGCCGTCCAACAAGGCCGCAACTCCACAGGCTTATTTTAATATCAGTAAGAATTTCGGTATACGAACTGTCGATTCAAATTATACTCTTCTACATCTATATACATATATGCTTAAAAACAATAATTTCATTTTAATATCATTCCTCTATCAATATTTATAACTTTGCTAATCTAATATAGCAGCAAAACATGTAATCTTCATATATAATATATATAACAAATAATTACTCTCGCATTTAACTACATAAATTTGNAAAAAAAAATCTTAATCTATTGTCTTATACCTAGTAAGACTCAGGACAAATCTATATCCTAAACACAGGAATTATCTAATACAAAGCCTGTTACCACATAAAATGGAAAGCACAGCTATGCAGATGCTATAAGAAGAATGAAAACCAAATTTTAAAGACTAATAACAAGTATGTATATTGTTATATTATAATATATCATCTATATTTATCATAATTTTGAATATCTATTCCGTTAATCTATTTACCTTTCTATCGTTGGCCCAACGCACTCTTCTAAGTCTCTATACAGTTGGTATCCCGCCATATTGCTCATATTGTCCGTTCGAACTCTCTCCTTAATACTTGCAATGATGCTAACTTCTTCCTCGGTAAGTGTTTCACCCGAGCCTTCGAGATTTTCACGCACTCGACTTGGCGTCACGGTCTTGGGGATAACGCTATAGCCTCTAGTCAATCCCCAGGAAATCAGCACCTGTGCTGGTGTTTTCTGAGTCTTTTTGACTACATCAATAACTTTGGGATGTTCACGAGTAATTACTGGTGCATCTTTTGTAGGTTGCTGAGTTCCTAGAGGCGTGAACGCTGTCACATGAATTCCCTTCTCCTGATTCCACTTCACGAATTCCGTTTGCGGCAAGTAGGGGTGCAGTTCGAACTGGTGCACCGCAGGTGGAATCTTGCATGTTGCCAGGAGGGTGACGATTTCGGATCGGCAGAAGTTGGAAATACCAATATTACGCGCCTTGCCGGTGGAAACGAGGGCTTCCATTGCGGTCCAAGTGACCGTGAATGGGATAGAACTAGAAAGGTCAATGTACTCTTGATCGGCGATAGGATCCGCCTGGGTACTTCTTGAAGCGCATGGATAGTGCATCAGGTAGAGATCGAGGTACTCAAGGCCGAGATCACTCAACGTTTTTTGCAACGCTTTAGGAACTTCTTCAGGCGCGTGACTAGAGGGTAGTTACAACGTCATATTAACATTGTGACAACACTTGATGCGTGAAATATAGGGAGGCGGCTCACTCTGTGTTCCATAATTTACTGGTAACCCAGATCTCCTCTCTAGGCACACCAGATAGCCTGATCCCTTCGCCCACCTCTTTCTCATTTGCGTATAACATCGCACAATCAATATGTCTATACCCCTGCTTCAGCGCCTCGCACACTGCTGCAGTGACTTGACCTTTAGGCGCAAGCCAGGTACCCAAGCCAAATGCCGGGATAGAGGCACCGGAATTTAGCTTGAAGTGTGTTATCTTTTCTGATACCATTTTAATCGAGGCTTTTCAGGCTGGCTTGGTGGCTGTGGAGGTGCTCGTTGCTGAAAGTGTTAAAATAGGCCTTAAGGCAGATGCGTGTTCTACTAGAGACACGATGGAGGATGACAGTTCATTGTGGCAGATGGACTTTTATAACTGCAAGGTAATCATCATAAGTGGTGGGACCCACACTGGCCCGCTACTGATTAGCCGTGTTTTAGTGAAAGAAAACTACACAGCTCATTGTGCAATTACTTACATCTCATGACCACTCAAATCCTATTCTTTTACCAGTATATATATACTTACTGTTTGGCTTAATAACAAGCTATTGATGTACAGCAAATAGGCCTACAATCGCAAAGTCAATCACATGATCAACCATGCCTGCGGTGATGTTCTTTAATTGCCATAAAATTTAGTTGGCTAGGCTGTCGTAGCAAGCGATTGAGGTTCACATATAGTCCGGTTCTCGGAGAAAAGCCTGCGAAGAAATTCCTTAAGGGATTCGGGTTCTGTGAAAACCGGCTTGAGTGAGTAAGACTCCTATCCCCAATATCAATGCTCCGGCCAGCCCTGCGCTGAAAGTCCTATTAGACTTTTGGTAGTCTAGCTCAAATACTATTTCTTAAGTGATCTCCGGTAGCAAACTAATCCCGGCCCGCAGTTACTGGTATCTAACCTGCTGGCACCCGCCCTGAAATCCGACCTGGAATCTCACAAGGAACCGCGTCTGACACGAAATCAGGGCTTTAGGTGAGATTTCATATCGCTCATGCCATTTACTTGGGTTAAGCCTTTACTATTCCTTGCGCGATCATCTTTTCCAATCCCTAGTAGTGCATGAGATTGTAAATTACAATTATATTGTGTTTTGATTACATATTCACCGTGTTCGAAGATACATAGGTGGGTCGTAAAATTTATTTCTTCAAATACTTCTCTTTTGCTCTTTGAAAACAATATGATTCGGAAAAAACCTGACTAAGCTTAAGCATGATTTTTCTAGAGATGGATTTGTTTTTTCTAATAATATTTTGTCAAGTAATAGAGTTGTAGAAGGCAGACGTAATTAAACCACCAGCTAGGGTGTAATTGCCGCAAGAAAAAAGAAATTGCCGACTTACGTAGCGAGTCTTCTACTAGTTAGGGCGGCTTGCATTTTGTGTAAGGTGAATCTCAAGTATGTGAGGTCTCCTTCAGCTGGAGAGAGAATGAATAAATGAATCAAACTAATGATCAGTCATAATCTCAGGTAACACCGTTATGGTTGTGAGAATTGTGTCAAGCGTTGATTTGCTAAGCCTTTCTCGCGCTAGTGCCAATGGCATACCTCCGTACCACAGTAGTACTTACATACCGTAAAGTCTGAGATTTACTCCGTAAGGGTAAATGCACTGGCCCAATCCACCACTCATGTAAGGTTCCATGCCGTGGAGATTTGATAATATGGATTAATCATGTCAATCTAATATTTGCATGCAGCTCTCATGATCTCATTCCACGGTCTCACCTCAATTTTGGATTCCTACGTGCACGACTTTTCTCTCCGTACTAAGAATTCTACTTTCATTTGTTAGCCCTATGACTCCATCAGTCTCCTCGACCTCATTGACAAAGATACTATTCAACCATGTTGCTTTACCTCCACAACTTCCGGGCAAACAAGACGACAAGATCAGTCAAGTCGAGTGGGGTCTCATAAACCTACTCCAAAATGCCAGCCGCACGTTGGGAGACCTCACAACTAATGACCTCTACAACCAATTCGAGGTTGTCTGCTACGTATGCCGTATCTGCAAGGCAGTGAATGCCGGTGGGAAGCTCGAGAGCACAGCTCTTGCCGCCGAGTTTCGAAATCTTGGACGGAAAGAATTTTTGATCTTGCATATCGCGGAACAGAATGCGGGTCTGCTCATTCGAAGACAGCAAGAGTAAGGATTTCGAAATCGGGGTTTTACAGACAGAAGACATCTAACCTCTCTTCCCTGTTAGCGATCGAGGTGACATCGTCATCTTTGAGGTATTTGAAGCATCTCCGCTTTCCGAGAAGGTTCTCTGTTCGAAGGGTTCTCTTAAATGGGAGTTTCCAGGATCTGCTGTTTCCATTCCGATGTCAGAATTCAATAAGCCCTCATTTCAGGATGAACTCGCTACATTCCTGCAACAAGCCAGTACTGAATCAATCAAACAGTTTGCAGCACATACTCATAAGGCTGGATCCTTTGCGTTTGAAAGTCGTGACACTACCGATCCTTCTCTAGTCACGCAAGTTCTAATGGCGTTGCTTGAAGTAAATGGCAGTCGATATCCGATTACAAGACTGTGCAAGCGTATAAAAGACGATGTTTGCTGGACTGATGGCGCAGAGAAACCCTGGAGAAGGTGCCCAATGTGGCTTGTGCTCCGTGTTGGTATTCAACGACTATTGTGCACGATGTTTGGGAACGAAGGCGGGCGAGTCTACTACAAGTTCCTAATGTGTGTCGTCCTTTCAAATCTACTAGTTGAGACTATGGACCATCTCCATCCTGAGGAGATAGTGTTTCTGAAAGCAAAGTTGTGCCGTCGTGTAGTGAAGCTGGAAGTGGAGAAGGAAAGAGCTTCCATCCCAATGCGTGGCATCTACGAGTCAATGTTCACCTTGCTCGAACCAACTCTTCAAAAGGCAACCCAGGCAGCGACCGAGCGAATAGAACTGAGATGGTCTAGTTTTAAAGAGTCCATTCGAAAGCCCATTCAATATCTCCCAAGATACGCAGATCCAAAAGATACGTATCTTTCACTCCCCAACAGTAGTTTGTATCTACAACAAGTACTTTCCCAGCCGTTGTACAACTTTCATACCAATCATTTCTTTGCACCATATCAACTACCTGTGAATTACAGCAACACCGTAGCGGCCACCAGGAGATTTGGAGATTTCATGAGCCTTATCTTCTCGCTTTCTGAAATTGAAATAGAGACAGAATCTGGAGCTGGAGTTGCGTCCACCCTTGGAATAAGCCTGGATCACCAATGCATAAAGATTGCTCAAAAGATAGACGCATATCTAGATTCTGTGGGAGGCGCATATGATCACAGCCCGGAGCAGAAAAGTCTAATGCTCCTGACTGTCATGGAGCTATGGGTATCTATGGATAAATGTGCAGTCCAAAGTTTCAGCCTATTGAACGACTATAATCCGGCATTTGTGCCTGATATCCTGGATGTGCTGCAACTCCCTAATCTCCGCGATATGCGTCGTCTACAGAAGATTCAAGCATATTTACATGACCGAAATGCGGCATGCAGCTCTACCATGACTATCTTTGACGATCCTACAAAGGGGTGTTTTGCTGAGCGATATTTTGATGAATCTTGTTGGACAGGTTACATATGCCGATCGTAATAGGTTCCCATAGAATATATATAAATTGACTACTAAATTAACTACTGTACAGTGGGCAAGTATGGCCACTTATATAGGGGCCGGTAGGCCCCTGTAATACGGCCATATTACGTGCCGTATTACAGCTCTACAGTGGTTGCCTGTAGGCGGCGGTAGGCTACCATTCAACACTGTCTCTGCGAATGGTTTCCATAACCCGCGATCACATTTCCACGCCCATTCTCCAATCATAATGGCACGCAGCGTTCTAGATGTCGAGAAAGCCGTTGTCGCATACGCCGAGGCCGGTGCCCCTTCGATGGATCTGAACCTAACTTTCCTTTCGGGATTTCTTTCGTCTCCCCATTCACCAGATATCATAGGCTCGAGGCACAGATGTGTAAGCTCTACCAGGTCGTCCCTCAGGCTTGTGGGGAGGATTTTCTGTGACCATTAGTTCTATAGAGTTGAAAGATAGAACAATTGGAAGCCCGTAGCAATCTCTCTTCTCAAGACCCGAAATTGAATTACCAAAGCAAATTTCCGTCGCATCATGCTTGCATGTGCGGTTCAGGCAGCAGCGCAGATGACTGGTATTTCTGTCATCCAGTATTATTCTGTCACTATATTTGTGAGTCCTAGGCTTTTTGCTGATAAACATTCAAGTATGTAGATTGCTTACGGCTCCATAGAAACAAATCGGCATCGATGGCAGAGATACCCTTCGCTACCAGGCCATCAACTCTGTAACTGGGCTCATTGGAGAATTCCTCGTCATGCTCTTCGTTGATAAGGTCGGTCGCCGCAGTGTCATTATCACTGGCAATCTTGCGATGTGTATGACATACATCATCAGTACCATCTTACTAGCCAAGTTCCCCTCCTCCACAAACAACACGAGTGCCCACTGGGGATTCATTATCATGACCTGGATCTTCAACTTCACTTTCGCAAGCATGGGTTCCCTTTGTAAGGCCACCGATATGTTTCAAATCTGTCTTCCACTTTACTAACATTTGCGATTGTTAGCTTGGATTATACCGGCGGAGATCTTTGACACGGTGACAAGATCCAAGGGTGTTGCTATTGCAGCAATGACTTCGTTTGCTTTTAAGTAAGAATCCTTCTTTGTGCTCCTATTGGGTATTTGAAGAGCTGACGCTGTAAATTACAGCACGATGACTGGCCAGGTTACTCCTATTGGAATGGAACATTCTGCCTGGCGTTTCTACATTAACCAAAAATACCACAGGTGACCAACTTCACCAATGCTGTCTTTTTCTGGGCAATGTTGCCAGAAACTAGAAAGCTTGCACTAGAGGAAATGAATCGTTCATTCTCTGAAGCACCACTCTTTGTTGGGAACAGAGATCTGAGCCGCTTCACCACTAGTGAAACCATCGAATTAGCAAATACCTTCGACGATAAGAAACACAAGGCGGAAGGGACAACAAGAGAGCATGTCGAGGTAAATAGAGAAGTGTAAATAACACGATAGTAGTAGGTCAGAAAATGGCTGTGGTAAGCTTTTCCCCCAAGATCGTTGGCTGCTCTATCCACTCCTAGCACTAGTATATTGAGATCCATGATGTATACCTGAACAGTAACAAGGGGACCTCTGAAATGTGCTTGCGACATATATGATCTTGATTCATTGGATGCGATGTATCGTATCTCCTTGACTTTAATAAGGACTTATATAACAGCAATCTATGGATCGAGTAACTATGTAGTTAATATTGACAAAAGTACGAGATACACCGTCTTCTAAACTATCGCCGTTACTTCTAGCAAGGTGTGGCTATTTGCTTACCTTGTGATGCATGTATTCTAGAAGCCAGCAGCCATATACAGAACCATCGAGCTAATAGCCACACAAAAGTTCAGAAAGTGGAAAGAGTTATTATCTCCAATACTCCTCTTTGTCCTTATCGATGAGGCATCATTTGTTAAGAGATAGTTGTTTGGCACCACTATATACATTACCAAGCGTTAACTCAGATCCCACTCGGTCCAAATTCTCCCGAAACTCGTATGAAATTATTACTAGTACAGCGACGATAAAAATCTCAAAAGCGGGGGGAAGCAGCTAACCCTCCCTACAGCCAAGCCACTGCAGGCTTTTGCCGGCCTTCCCTTGGCGAGATCCAGATACCCCGAAATATTGGAACGGGGTAACGGCAATACACCTTGAATAAAATAGCAAATACGAACGCTCAGGGACGGCGTGAATCCTGAGTACCCAAACAAATCTGTTCAGAAACAATTCAATCATCACCACAGATGGCGCTGGCTCGGGTTCAAATTACTTCCCTCAAATTTGAGCACCACCATTCCGGCCTTGGGTTATCCAGCAGTAGCCCTCGCATATCATGGAGCTTCTCTTGTTCTGATGAGGACGTACGGGGGTGGATGCAGTATGCATACGAGATTCAAGTGCTTAGGCATACACAGTCGACAGAATCATATTATGTCGAGAGCCCTGAATCGATCCTCGTTCCCTGGCAAGGGGAGCCTCTACAATCCAGGGAACAAGCTAAGGTGAGAATTCGCGCTTTTGGAAAGGTAAAAGATGGTGAGTCAGTCGTGACTTCTGAAGCTACACCGTGGTCCCCATGGGATACAGTTGAATGCGGACTCTTGGAAAGAAGTTGTTGGACAGCACAGATGATCGGTGCCTCCGATACGACAAAGAATCTCGAAGGGCCATTGCAACCTCTTTTATTCCGCAAAGTTTTCCAGTTGCCTAGCGATCGGGGTAGAGTAGTCAAAGCAAGGCTCTATTTGACAGCCTTCGGTATTTATCAGGTATATATCAATGGTTCAACTGTCGGTAACCATGTCCTCGCACCAGGATGGACGAGCTATAATCATCGCCTATATTATCAAATATTTGATGTGACAGCTCTTGTGCACGAGGGAACAGCCAATACCGCTGGTATGGAGGTTGCCGAGGGCTGGTATGCGGGTCGATTAGGCTGGGGAGAAGGAAAACGGTACATCTATGGAAAAGCTCTAGGCGCCTTGATGCAGTTGGAGGTCGAATATGAACAGGGAGAGAGACAGATGCTAAGTTCAGATGGAACATGGAAATGCCATGTCAGTTCTATCCTGAAAAGTGAACTATATGATGGAGAGCTTTACGATGGAAGAGAAGAACAGTATGAATGGGCAACCTGCGCAGACTTCGATGACAGCTCATGGACGGAAGTGAAAATCCTGGATTTCCCAACTGCAAAGTTGATCTCACCCGACATGCCACCTGTGAGGATAACGCAAGAAGTTAATCCAGTGGATATCTTCACGACTCCGTCTGGGAAAACCATCCTGGATTTTGGACAGAATCTCGTCGGAAAACTACGCATTCGATCGATATCAGGTACTTCAGGTCATAAGATTACTTTCATCCATGCTGAAGTCATGGAAAACGGTGAATTGGGCACCCGACCTCTTCGTACTGCTAAGTGTACAGACACAATTATTCTCTCCGGGAAGGAAATACAGAACTGGTCACCAAAATTCACCTTTCATGGATTTCGCTATGTTCAAATAGATGGCTGGGATTCTAATATACTAACGCCACTCTCGAAGCAGAGTATTACTGCTTTAGTCATCCACACGGACATGTCCAGGACGGGTTTCTTTGACTGTTCTCATCCCATTATAAATAAACTCCATGAGAATGCGGTTTGGAGTATGCGTGGAAACTTTGTTTCAATCCCGACGGATTGTCCTCAGCGTGATGAGCGTTTGGGGTGGACTGGTGATATCCAAGTATTCGGCCCTTCTGCTAGCTTTCTATACGACACAACAGGGATGCTTGGTAGCTGGCTGGAAGATGTGTCTGCCGAACAGTTAGAACAAGACGGAATACCTCCATTAGTTGTTCCGAATGTTCTTGGTGACCTGTGGCCTCCTACTCCACAGGCCGTATGGGGCGATGTTGCTGTTCTGCTACCATGGGCTGTGTATATGGCTTCTGGTGATGTGGAGATTCTTCGTAGACAGTACCAGAGTATGACAGCATGGGTAGATCAAGGTATTCAACGAGGCTCAGACGGCCTTTGGGATCCTGATCTGTGGCAACTTGGTGATTGGCTTGATCCCAATGCAGCACCGGATGACCCAGGTGATGCGCGAACCAGTGGCACTCTAGTTGCAGATGCCTATCTTGTTCACGTCACATTTGTACTGAGTAGAATCAGTGAGATCATTGGCAATAAACAGGATACAAAACGCTATCAAGATGCAGCACATCGAATGAAGGCAGCCTTTCAGTATAAATATATTGCTCCCTCTGGCCTGGTTGTTGCGGATACTCCAACTGCTCTCTCCTTGGCAATTGTTTTCAATCTCTTTTCTAATGATCTTCAAGTGAGAACTGCAGCATCACGCCTTGTACAACTAGTGAAAATGGCAAAATTCAGAATTGCAACAGGGTTTGCAGGCACACCGATTATTACACATGCTCTCAGCACAACGGGTAATGAGCAAATAGCATATCGAATACTCCAAGAAAAAAAATGCCCTTCGTGGATGTATCCGATTACTATGGGTGCGACCACTATCTGGGAACGATGGGACAGCATGTTGCCAGACGGTTCGATCAATCCCGGCGAAATGACTAGCTTTAATCATTTCGCACTGGGATCGATTGTGAATTGGCTTCATGAGGTGGTCGGCGGTATCCGGCCCAGAGAAGCTGGATGGAGGAAATTTGATGTACAGCCGCGGCCTGGTGGAACAGTCCGCAGCGCCGAGGTGGCATACACGAGCCCCTATGGGCGAATAGCATGTAAATGGTCACTGGAAGGACTTAATGGCAACGAGCTATTCACCTTGAATTTAACAGTACCTCCCAACTCAGAGGCGTGGGTGGTGATGCCGGGGACAGCGACTTCTGAGACGGTTGGTGATACTAATGAAGGGGTGGTAAAGGTTGAATCCGGTAACCATGTGTTTTCTTGTAAATTCTCCTCCAAGAAGTGGCCTATCGAATCTGCACATCCCTTCATAAGTATAGTAGATGATGATGGAGAGATAGTATAAAATAAAACAAGTTATGTTTTTTATTCGTTCATACTAACTGGAAAGAGATGATAGTTTCATAATTATGCGTTCCGGAGAGACTCGTTGCCTTAGGACAGAGCGAACGAGAGCTACGTGGATAAAAGTTGACAATTAATCGTCGGGCCTCAGGCACGCGCATTGCCCGACTTTTCGTCGCATTCGCTCCTAGTCGGTGGAAGCGAGTGTGGTCGCAAAGCAAGTGTGGTCGTGTATTTTTTTTGTATGGTAAACGCACACAAATTAAATACTAGCTACCATAACTTGTAGTATACTTCTTCACTTGAATCACCTAAACTCGATGAACTGTCTAAATCGCTTGAAGTACAACTATATCCAAATTCACCTTCTAAATCCAAGGGAATAAAGCTTTCCTCTGAACCTTCGCTTCCCTTACCCTCCTGTTGTTGTTCTTGCTGTTCTACTTGCTGTTCCACTTGCTGTTTTTCCTCTTGTAGCTCTGGTCTTGCAAAGCTTATTCTGATTGTATGTTATATAGATATTTAAGGTGGTTTATGAAGTAGAATCTCTAGTAGATTAACTGTTGACATAACTGTAAGCTTTTGATCGATTAGCTCTTTTCCAGGCTTTAGGAATAATAGAGGAGTATACTCTTTGTACAAAGCTAGTACACTTATTATACTATAAGAAAGCTGTTTAATTACCTTCTTTTTATATGATTCCTTTTTGCACTATACAACCTATGCTGTTTTCTAGTTCCTTTTCTCCTTATTAACTATTTGACAAAGTATTCAAGCTTCNTTTTTTAATTGCTTTCTTAACTTCCTTTTACTTCTTCTCCTTAATTTATGAGTAAACTACTTCAATAGTTAACTCTCTTCCTTTTTGAAGCCTCTTTTTATTAGAGGATTTCTTAGCTATTAACTCCTTTATTTGCTAATATACTATATCTTAATTGAATTTAGTGAATTCTCCTTTGTCTAATACTTTTTCAACTCTTTAAATAAAAGAATCAAATTTATATTAAGATAAAAAGCTTAAAACATTTATAACCTTTAACTTTAACTCTTTAAGTTAATATTGAACTTGTTAAATTATTTTAAGAATTCCTGGTTTTGATAATTTAAGCTTTATAATCACTTCCTTTTTAGCTTTTGCTTTTACATATTTCTTTATAAGATCAAAAGTAGCTTCCTTGTCAATTAACTACATACTAGCCTTTTTAAAAGCATTCTGAATAATAATTCTTTTNAAAAGTTTTCTTTTGAATTATAAGTAAATCATAAAAGAAAAAGCTTAATGTATATTCAAAATCAAGGGATTCAATAGCCTTTTGGATAACTTTATTATATTAATGCTTGTATAGTTGAAATACTCTTATATCAAGTAGTTGTATACAATGTGTAAGATGTGCTGAAAAAGTAAATAGTATCATATTGTTATTTCTAGCTAATATCATCAATTCAGGGTTTATATAACTACTCTGGTTATCCATTAAGAGTAATTTATATAGTTGATCAAGGCTTGTATATATATATATTGAATAAAGTGCTTTAAAAATTGAAGAGCTATATAAGTTATGATAAATCCATTCTTTGATAAATGAATTACTTCTAAACCTTTCAATTGATTCTTATACCATAACACTATATGATATTTACTTTCAACAATTGTTATAAGAGGAATAAGAGTTTCTCTATTAGCATAAATAATTTCAACTATAATTATAGATTGTCAATTTTCAAGGCTTAAAGAGTAAAGCTAATTATTAACTTTAAAGTATTAAATTAAAGTAAGGAATTTATACTTCAGTTAATTTAATTAGAACTAATACTTCTACTCCTTTAAGGCAACTAATTCAAAAGTTAGATTTATCAAAATTGTACAAGTTATACTTTTAAATATTATACTTTTTAATTGTTGATTTATAATATTGAAACTAATCTTTGACTTCTTTTATATCTTGAGTAATAACTTGATTTTTAACAATTAATTTAGTCTTGATTTTGTAAAGGCTAAGTTAAGCTTGTTACTACTTACAAAACCAGTTATAAGATGGTGGAGGTTGATTATTCTCTTGTTGAATATTGTCGGTTCACCTGTAGCACGAAGTACGGTACACAATTATACATAATATACTCGTTGTGCTATTCCATGGTTGTTGTACGAATAAGGGTAGGAGGGCGAAGCTGTAGGAACTTCGCTTGTTCCTACTACCTAATCGGGACTAGCTTACAAGGGCACGTGAATATCATGTGTACGTAACCACTATTCTACCAACACTGGAGCTACTCTAAAAATGGCTATACGCTGTAACTCCCAAAGCGTTCAAATCCATAGAGTTTTCCCAATCACATGCTAATTGCCTAATTGGGAATAGCTCCAAATCCCTCCGTAGGATCTTCTGTTCCACCACCTACGCCGTCACATTCTACCCATTCTACCACTTCCAATTGCACTTTATTCGTATCCAACAACCGTTTCAGAGCGCTAGATGGCTTTCCTTTGGTCATGGAATCAGCTGGATTTATAATTCCTTCAATCCATCGTACTTCAGCGATCTGGCGTTGTTCGTACACTTGGCAGAGGCACATCATGTCAATCATGAGCTGCTTTTCCTGTGTGATTCCCAACTTGACAAGGCAATCGTACAGTGACCTCGAATCCGTACATATAACCAGTAAGAGGTTGATTTCGAGGATTCCTTCGATAGTTGACTTGATCATAGCCTCCATATCGAATCCATAAGCCATTCCGTACAGTTCTAAGGTTAAAACACTATGTATAACCCTTTTACACTTGATTGACATTTAGTATAACATATTCGCGTTTCCCTTACAGTCTATGAGTACTACAATGTAGCCAATTTGTGATGATAGGTCTTTGTTGTTTGTAAATGAGGTGTCCATAAAGACTAATAGTTGTAGTGTTTCTTTATCAAGCTTAACGAATTGTATTCCCCTGGTAGCATTCTGGATCTGCTATTATAAGTGTTTATTCAGTGATTTCACGTCTTCCTAGCTGAGATCAATGGCCTAGGCAGCTATTAATAGGTTGTATAACGCTTTTGGTTAGCAAACTGAAGTTATATATACTCTTCAAGCATGTTGTACAATATATTACTCTTTGGTGGTAAGGTTCTAGTATACAATTCCCTGTGAGCTTGTTGTAGTAGCTGATTTCCTAGTTACAAGCTGTAGATTAATACATTGACACTCTTGAGTAAGTGAAATTCTAGTATTGTTTAGTTGTATGATACCCTTATTAAACTTGATTCCCTTGCTGGTAGTTAATGTTTCATGTTCTTTTGCTAGGAAATTGGCCTTTTTCAGCTGTTCTTACTCAAGTTCAACAAATTAAGTGTCTCTGACGAACAAGGTATTATCAGTTTGAAGCCTTACAACACTGAAAGGTTTAGTGTTATACAGTAAGCAAAGGTTGTATGTTGACAGTTTCATAGCAAGTGCTTTGACATAGTAGGAGTAGTAAGTCTAGAACTAATAGTTTCCAGCTTCAAAGACTTTGTAAAGTAGCTTTACAACTTGTAGAATTGAGCTTTCGTGAAGACCAAGTTGCTTTGTAAGCTTTAAAGGTGGTTGTACGTAGAAATCCTGATTTAATAAGGTAGTAAATTGTATGTATGCTTATGAAATGTCCTATAAGTACAAGCTTATACTTTTATGCTTTATAATAATAATACAAAGAATAATATGCTGACTAACACGTTGAATAATAAGTAATTAAGTTAAAACAAGCTTCTTCTCATTGTCCTTGTAAGCTTGTACTACAAGGCATGACTTTTCAAAAGCTTTTTCAATTCCCTTGTTCTTGATTTTGTCTACAAACCTAGCGTTGAATATATGTATATCATTGAGTATACTTTAAAGGTTTACAATCTTGAAAACGCCTTTTTCGAGTAGTCTTGATATTTTAACTTGATATGAGGCTGCAAATTAAGGTTGTTCAAGTTTCTTGTCTTACAAGAAGACAATGACTTCAAGGTATTTACAAAGTCTTCTATGTCTATACTTTACTGGTGGTATTAGTAGTGGAGCAACAATTATAGTCGACTTGTTAGGCTCCTCTTGGTACTCTTCAATGGTTATAGTTTCCAGCTTTGGCTTTAGTAGCTCAATTCCATTGATTCCTTCTGTAGGTATAAGGTATGGTTTCACAACCGTTGACCTAAATGGTGTATTTCTATGTAATAATGCTAATATATACATTTCTCTGTCCATACTTACAAGCTTATATAATCCTTCCCAGCTTCTGTTCTAGCTTGTATTTCCTACTCTCCACATGAGAACATCTGAATTCAACGGTAAGTCATGGATAATGCTTACATCAAGGCTGTTATGTATGTTAATCATATCTTATACTTGTTATTTTGCCTTGATTTTGCTGATTTCCTCTATAACCTTCTTAATCACCATAACTCTTTAACTTACAGTTAAGGCTAAAGTATCAAGTTCTAACATACATGGATAAACGCCATAAACTAGTAGTGTAAGAACAAGTCCATCAAGTCCTACTAAATTGTTAACAACCTTAAACACCATTTATAAAGCTATATCTTTGTTAAGATTATAGATTTTAACTACAATTATCTAGTAAGCATATTATACAAGTACATAATATTATTTAATATAGTTAATTAAGTTGTAAGCTTCTATTAGAATTACTTTCAAGGTTATTCTTATAATTATAACACTTTACTAGAACTCCTTACTGACAAAGTTCTTTTTAATGTTAATTATAATCTAGTCTGAAAGTTTTAAGTAAGTATTAATCTAACAAGCTTATAAAGCATTCTAAGTATACTTTACATTGATATTCTAAAGCTATTTACTAGCCTAGTAATATATTCCTTCGTCAATAATATAAAGTACAAGTTTGCTATTGATATAGAAGACATTGATGATAATAAAGTAGTTAAAGTTAATGTTATCCTATAAGTTAAATCTGAATCTTCTTAATAACTTATTATAACATTAGTAATAAGTACAAAACTTAATAAGGTATTCTAATATATCCTTGTCAATATCATAGCTTATACAGTCTAATATACATTGTAATCTAGCTATTGACAGATAGTCAAAACATTAGTATAAGTGTTATAATTTTACATTAGTCAAGAAACAAGGGTTTTCCTTTAGTAAATCAAAAACGAAGATATATAAAAATATGTCCTAAAGTAGAAAACTATAGCTAAATCGTTGTATAACCAGAACACTTCCTTATAAGATAACAAGTAAGTTTGTAAGGTTATTAAAATACATGCTTAATTAGTCTATATCTGTTAAGTACAGTAAAAAGGGTATAATCAACTTAACTACATAGAATTCAATTTGTCCAATTAATGTATTTACTAATATAAAACCTATTGAAGTTATACTTTTAATTCTAAATTATACTATCACTATGCCTTTGGTTGTAATATTCAATATTATGGTTTAGTCTACTTGTTATAAAGCTTTGAATTGACCATAACTAGTTGTAAAGTACTTTGCAACTCTTGTATTGATCAAGATTCTATGAAATTGTCTTAAATCATACTTTACTAAGCTCTTTATACTGTACACTTCCATTATAGTTATTGTAAAGATTTTTAAGTTAAGTTTCTAAGGGTAATTCTCAGTCGTTAGCACCTTAGTAGTTAGTTAGTATAAGAAAACATTATTAACTAGTTTTATAGTAATTAGTATAATTAATTCTACTAGGAAACTTCTACATAAGGTAAAGAACATAATTGTGGTAAAGAATATGGTTTTAAGCTAGTCAAGTTTCTCAAGGCCTATTTCTACATTGTTATAAGCAAATAAGGTCTTGAAAGTAAAGCTTAATTCATCTTCTTCAAAGTTACTTCCTTTATAATCAGCAATATATTGTTTAAACCATTCGTTAAAATATTATTCAGAACCACAAATGTTAAAGCTAAATTTACCTATATTTCTGGCTTTGAAATGTACTTTCTCTACATCTTACTCTTCTTACAAGTGTTTCCATGATCAGTACCCTTCCCTTTTACATATAAAGCATCTTCCCTACATCTAGAAGTATAAAGTAGTACATTTAAAGCCTTATAGATTGAATTGTTAGCTTATACTATGATTAGTATAATAACAACAGTTTGTAAAGTAGGTTTTACCATTGTATTCTTATTCCTTTTCCTTCTCATATGACATAATAAACAAATGGAGTTTGTTGATAAGTTGCCTTAAATCTTTTAATAAGTTTGAAATAGCATATTTATACATTAAAGATCCTTAGTAAGTAGTAATCAACTTCTTGTAAAGAATATTAGTTGTCTTATAAGCTGGTTAAAGGCTGTATTAAAGCTCTTAAAGCTTACTAATAAGCAATTGTATATTCTCAAGCATTGTTTTCCTAAGGTTTACAGTTATAATTAAAATTAACATTATACTTTCTTATTCAATATAAATTCAACGATAGTATGTAAGTCCTTTGTAAAAGTTGTATAAGTAAGCATATACTTCTTTAAACATGTGTTTAATAAGGTTGTTAATAATAAAATAGCCTTTTGCTAACCTTATTAACATAGTAAAGAACACTTTGATATAGAATTCCTCTGACAATTCTACTTGTTCACAATAACTCTTGAAGATTATCAATTTGTATTTAAAGTTACTAATTACTTTATTGTACTTCTAGTCTTCTATGTACATCTTGACAATATCAGAAACTTGTTTTATATATACAAGCTAAGTTAAAGGTGATAATAATAAGCTAGGCTTGTAATAAGAGTTGTAATCTTATTATAACTTGTAGAACTGTTGGTAGTCATTCTAAGAGATTATAAAGGTTAGAAAAGTACTTGATTCTTAGCTTATGTACATTGAACTAAGAACCTTGAAGTTGATTTGAGTGTTTATAAGGTAAGTAATTATAAGAAGTGTAATAACTACAAAAGTAATAAGTCCTTTTTAAAGGTCTTAAGAAGTATGTTGGAGGTCTTCTTCACTTCATAAGTATTGTTCCTCCTCTTGTATAACGTCCACAAGAGTCTGAGCAATTGTAATGCTCTTGGTATTGTACATTATATGTACACTACCACAATAAAGGCAATTCTATAGGCTTTGTATCTCTTTCTAAGTAATAACCTTGAAGGTATCAACTGTAAAGTTCTTGAAGTCCTCTTAGAATAAGTCTTATAAGTTTGTGTCATTAATTCTATCAAGGCAATACTTGTAAACCTTGGTAGTTAAGTATTCTCGTATATCCTTTATAGTAACATCCTTAAGGTTTATTCTCTATTCCTATTTCTTGATTAATGCCGTCCAATTCACCCTTACAATACTCTCCGTCACCCTTGTAATAGTTTCTAGCTTATTCTCCCTTATAATCCTCATTGTATCTCTTATTTCCACTATATTTCCTGTTATTCCTGAGCTTTACATTGCTGTTTACTAATACTAACACAAGGTGCTTAGGTAACTGAAAAGCAGAGCTGGTTACACTTGAGTACGAAGAGTATTTACTTGCAGGTAGTAAACTCCGTAGTCTTAAGGGCTTGGACAGATGTCTTTAAGGGTACAATGGCTTCTTGGTCTTCCTGATCGTCACAGTTCTGTAGGCTCCCAAATTCTCCTGTATGCCTGTAGAGGCCTATAGTTCTGTGATGAAAGTGAAGGTAAGGTGAAAGATTGTGGTTTTGACATGTCGTTTCCAGTTCATGAGAAGAGTAATAAAGAATGTAAGTGGTTTTTGAATAGAAATTGATGAAAATGAGTTGTAAAAGAGTAGTTTTTCGAATAGAATTGGTCAATTAGCTGACCACGTAACTCTGTAAGTAGACCGCCTGACGTTCAACCAAACATGTTGTTTTTGGCAAAAACAAGTTCAGCAATAACAGCTACGAAAGTGGACTGCCTGACGTCTAACCGATCGAGTTGTAAGTTGGTAAATAGCTGTTTCCCCCTTCAACTGGGTGGATTTCAGCTTTGTAAGTGGACCGCCGGATGTCCAACCGAACAGAAGTTGTAATCTCCCGAGATTCAGCTTCAAAAGTAGACTACCTAGTGTCCAACTGATTGAACGATAATCTCCTGATCTGTATGTACAAACTGATCAGTGTCAGTTCACCTGTAGCATGAAGTACGGTACGCAATTATACGTAATATACTCGTTGTGTTATTCTATGGTTGTTGTACGAATAAGGGTGGGAGGGCGAAGCTGTAGGAGCTTCGCTTGTTCCCACTACCTAATCGGGACTAGCTTACAGGGGCACGTGAATATCACGTGTACGTAACCACTATTCTACCAACAAATATAATAAATAGCTTTAAATATAATATCTTTAGTAAGAAGCTGGTTATTCTGAAGATATGACTTAATAAAGGAGTATACAACTTGCTCTTGACTAGCTGTTAAGATTTTGTTTTGACCTCCATAAACATTATTATTACCCTTCCGAATTGCCATATTCAAGCTTGATTTATTAACTTTGAATAGCTTAGCTGTTACAGATTGACTCTTTGTAGGGTTTTCAGCAAGCCATTCTTTAGCTCGACAGATACGTACTTTAGTTGGGGTAGTCATATTTGCACAATTGAAGGATATATTCAAAAGAAGGAGTTCGTGGTGGGGAGTATTTAATTTGTGTGCGTTTACCATACAAAAAAAATACACGACCACACTTGCTTTGCGACCACACTCGCTTCCACCGACTAGGAGCGAATGCGACGAAAAGTCGGGCAATGCACGTGCCTGAGGCCCGACGATTATCACAATATATAATATAAGTAGGGGATACCTAAATACACTGACCACTTACCTAAATACACGAAAATCTTCCGGCATCGGCTGCACCCCTTGCATAACAACACCTCGTGATTGCATACAAATTAGTACTGTGCAAAGAGACTCAGTAATGAAAATTATTCAAATAATTAAGCCTACTCATTCTAAGTTATATCAATACTTCTATGCAATCTTGCGTCATTTGTGACTTCTCAGAATTACGTAATTCTTCTAGTTCTCCTGATTCCTCCAATTGCTTCAACATCTTCATCTTATGCAATTGCTCTAATTCCTCTCCCTTTTTTGTTGTCTCTGCTTTCTCCAAGGCCTCTAAAACTTGTATATCATCTGTTATAATCATATTAGCTAATTGAGCTGTCTCTTCTATCGAATCTGATTGGTGGATTGTTGACATTCTAAGCTGATATGCATGTTCTCGTATGGTTCTAAGCTTATATGTATTACCAATATCTTGAATACATTGTAGCCTAATTCTTGTAGCTGTATGCCTAAACCTGGTAACATATTGTTCTTTCTCTCCTAAGTCTTGCAATATAACAAGTCTTGAAGTTGAATTCTCCATTGTCAGGGGGGTAGAACTAGCAAGAAGCTTAAAAGCAGATAGTAAGCGTTTTGTACTAGAAATTGCTTTAGAATTTTGAGCCTTTCCTAAAGCTCTTTTAGGTCTCCCTTTCCCTCTGACAACCTTTGGATGAAGAATAGGTCCTTGAATGCTAAAAGCAAGCATAGCATCTGGGGATAACTTAATATAATGCTAATAAGGATGTATATCTTCAAGTAAAATTATACCTCCAACTTGTTGTCTTTGCTATATGGTATAAAAGCATGGAATACTTATAAATTGTTGTATAGTACACTTATAACTTGTTATATCTAGAGCCTCATTTTTAGGTATTTTAGCTTATTCAAACAAGACCTTTTTTAGAGTATAATCATATATATGCTTTAGAATAGCGTTGAATATACTCATTTGCTTAATGTAATGTTTTATGTGTAATCNTTTTTTGGCCTAAAGTTGTGAATATACCTTCTTGTTGACTAGTTCAAAATAGTAATAATTGTTCAAATACATCATTTAAATCTTCATTACTATGTTGTAGATATGATTTCATTATACTATAACAGCCTTTGATGGGAGAAGTTATAAGAACTCTAAAATGATGATATTGATTTAACTAATATCAAATTAACTTTTTTTTTCCAAGGAATAAGCCAAGTGTTTTCAATATACTTAACTATTACACTAGGATAAGTATGTATTTGGGTGAGATTCAATGCATAAGCCTCTTCTGTCTGTGAATCCAATAATATTCCTCATAATTTGAGGAATGCTTGAAAAGTAGAATGACGTTTGTAAATGTTATTTTCTTTTACTAGTGGTGGAAAGAATCTTTTGATTTTAGCTAACACATTCATGTTAGTATGCTATTAACAAAGGGTATGGTTAGATTTCATGAAATATGTATTAATACTCTTCATCAGAGCTAATTCTTTATTAGTTACTATAGAGAGTAACTCTGAAATAGAGTACTTATCCATTATTTCCTTAAACCAGCTTAAAGCCTAATCATATGCACTTTCAGTCTTATTTGAAAGAAAGGCTAATGCAATTTGGATTACCTTATTCTCTTCAGTTATTCTACATATATTCAACAATAACATCTAAAATCGATTAGTTTTGTATATACAATCCATTAGGAGAATATCAGGGTGTTGTTTATAAGTTATAATCGCTTGAGGATGAATATAAAATAAGTGGATAAGGTTGTTAGTATTATTGAGTGTATATGATGGGTTATAACCTTCTTCCTTGAGTTTGAACTTAGTTTGTTAGTAAATTAAAGGTTAAGGAATTTTATTAAACATACAATAATTACTAAATTGGTGTTTTGCCTTCTAAAGTCTTTAACCTTGTAGCTTGAGTGATATTGGTAATATTAAACTTAATTATAAAAATAGTTAGGTGATAAATTTGAAGAAAACTCAAGATATTAGAATTCTTCACTTTATTATGAGCTTTAGCTATGATTTGAGCTTAAATTTGAGGTTTTAAAGTTGCAATTCTGTGTGCTGGATGTGCAATAAGGCCTAAAGAAACATTGTAGTTATGAGAAGATTCTATGACTTTAAGCTTTTACTCTCCTTCTTCTTAAGCTTTGGCAACTATTCTTATATTGCAACCACACTTTTTGGAAGCTGACCGACGTTGTTTAGAAGGGTGTACATTACTCCTTTTACTATAGGAGCGATATACTTTACCATGGTCGTAAATATAAGTAACCAATTTAGGTTGTTTATCTTGAGTAGCAAAAGCATACTTATGAGCATGTGCAAAAGCTTGAATTGCAGCATATAACGATGGTATATCAGGATAAGAGGCTTTTGGTGGAGTAAGGCCACAAGGAGAGTTCATAGTAATGGTGAGAGTTAATATGTAGTGGTAGAAGTGGCTTGATTTCAATATAATGGGAGGGAATAGCTTCAGTTGTAAAAGTTGTAAGGAAAGAGAAATAAGTGTATGCGTACTACGCGTGTTCGCGTTTTAAGTACTGCAATCTAAGTGGTTATCATACTTACTAGCAAATTACTATGGGGGCTGTTTGGCGAAGAGAGACTGGTACCGGAG